>CM060956.1:78755713-78885212 GCA_030765055.1 Mantis religiosa
TACTCGTTGAATTATGAATGTCGCACCCTTTCAAAAACCCCGAGATGCAGATTCAAAAAACACTGATTCATTTAAATACCTCCAGAGGTAGAGGTCCACAGGATTGGGGTCAGGAGGACGTGCAGCCCCATGGAACCGGTCCTCATCTGCCTATCCATCGGTCATGCTAGATACCAGTCAGTGCATCTCGAATAATGCGACTAAAATATGCCGGAGCCCCATCATGCATAAGCCACACGCTTTTTTTTCTTATTTGCAGGGCATATTTTTGTGAAGTATTTTGGGAAGAATGTGCTGATAAAGTCCTTATAGACAGCTCCAGTAGGACGTGCTGGTAAAACGTATGGAACTACCGGACACTTACAATACCAGCCCACACATTCAGACTGAACTATTGCTGATGTCTAGCCTGAAGAACAGCATGAGGATTACGACCTACCATACGTTTACCTTGTGAAAATAGTAATTCCATCTCTCCCAAATGTTGCTCGTCTGTAAACAAAATTGACGAGACAAACAATGGATTAGCTGTTTGTGTTACAAGCCATCGACAAAAAGTTATCCCGTGGAGGATAATTGCAGGCGAAAGGCCCTAGAAAACGTTGAATGTGATATGAGTACAGGAGCTGCCCGTGAAGTACCCTCCATGCTGTAACGTGTGATGTACCAGATGCCACAGACAATTGTCTTGTACTGATACCTGGATCGTTTTCAACACACTAACATCTGTTCTTTGCGTTCCGGCATACGAACAACTCTTGTTCTTCCTCGATCAATAGTCCGTGGTGCAACAGTTCCTGTCTCAGCAAGGCGACGATTGGATGACTGGGTTGTCTTCGGTCTGGAAATTCATTCTGTTGGAGCCGTGCAGCCTCGCGTCCATTACCATCATGTCTATTCACGAAATGTATATCCAGCCATGGGAAACGAAACACGTGCAGTTAACTCACTAAATGTAAACAATTGAAACGTTGAAGGCAGATTGATAACAAATGACAAACGTAAACAAGTCTCCAAGGCAACACTTCGCCGTATGTAGAGAATAGGCCAAAACCTCCTATGAGTGGATAGTGAAATGGAGTTTTGAGATAGGACCCCGAAGGCCGTTGAACTCACACTTTCATTGTGACAGGAATAACGCGAAAACCAAGAATTATGGGACATATGTTCCTATGAACGTTTTTCCTTCTTTTGGTGTGAGGAATCCATACCTGAAGTTTGCAAAAGTATTTATGAAACAAGCTTGTATCATATAAAGCTCATAATTTTATTACTGTTCAGTGAAAGCGTGCCATGCTTTTGTTCTGATATAGCACAACTGAACTCAATTGTCTCTTTAGACAGGAGGCATTGGAGACAGTGTAACTGTAAGATGGTTGTATTGCAGCTTTACTCTCAGTTATAACAGAACTCAGCTACAGTTCACTTTTTTTTTTTTTTTTTTTTTTTTTTTTTTTTTTTTTAAAGCATTTGCAATGCTTAGCTTTTATTGGTTCTGATAATCGCCTTCTGTTGGTTCCGGAGTGCGCAGTTTCAAACCCTACGGAGAGCGACGGATTTCTTCGGGCGTAAACATCCTTAGCACGGGTTCCTTGGAAAAAGAAATAAATGTCTGTGGTCTCCTGTGGGAGATTTATGGCGCGTTAAACATCCTCAAGTCGAAAAGACTTATTTAGAGTGTATAATGATTATGAGTCATCTTTTAACTCATTATCAGAACCACAGATATCAAATAGAGCCCTGATGTGTGCATTCGCATGTCTTTCTCTACTCTTACGTTTAAACTGTTCTTAAAAGTCCCTATTCTACATAATATTAGTAAACATGTTTACTTATAGATACAATAGGTATAGCAGATTAAGGAAGATTAAACGGGAATCAAATATATAAGAACTGCTTCCTATGTTTATGACTTATTTGCATGGCCAAGGCAAAAAAGAAATGAATAATCAACTTCCTATTCAGAAGATGTAACCGCAGTATCAGACAGCGATTAGGAGGCGGCGAATGAATTGAAATCACGAGAATTAAAAAAGAAGATAAATTAATGAAAATGCTTTGCTAAACTAATATAAAATATTGTTATATTAATATGAAATTAGAATGAAATTAGAGTAATGATTAAAATAGCGGTTTAATTAAGAATAGATGGGAAGAATATAATTTAAGACAACTAACATGCTAGAATCCATGTAAGGGAGAGAAAATATTCTGTAAAATCTGAACACAAGTCGGGGAGACAGGAAGAGGTGACCGTTAGCTCTTTGTTTAAGGAAAGGTTCAATGTCTGAGAACTATAAGCAAAAATGTGTAGGAACATAATGTTTTCTAGATGCGGTCAAGCGTAAGACCAAAAGGATTTACTTTGCTGAGGCGATAACGATGTATACCGTTACAAAGAGCCCAGGTAGGCGTGACCCAACTCACGGTGGGATGTAACGACAATGAGTTCGATGAGTTTTGCTAACCAATAAAGAAAAATCGAAATAAAATGAGAAACCAATAATAATGTAAGATTTGAGAATAGGAAGAAGGGTGAGTTATTTTGGTCATGTGACAAGGGTTAGAGTAGGGATCAGAATAAAGTACGAACGGAATCGCAGAGTAGACGAAACTTCACCTTCAAAGTCATACTACGAGGGGAAAGATGTGTTAGGGCGCGTGAAGAGAAGTAGGGAAGATTTCTAAGTCCGAAATGTAAATCACTTCAACAGTCATACTACGAGGGGAAAGACGTGTTAGTGCGCGTGAAGAAAAGGTCGTAAAGATTTCTAAGTCCGAAATGTAGGAAGTCAAGAATAACGCAACCAGCGTGAGAGAAGCAGCAGAAGAAGTTTATAATAGCATAGTATTCGCCGTATAAAGAATTAAGAGAATTCTGTTAGGAAGTTTAGTACAGGTGGTCACCGCTACAAATCAATCTGAATCAACGAACTTAGTGAGAATTAAATTAAATCATCTTTTGCAACGAACCAGTGTATTATTGAGACAACTGAGCAGCCAACAAACAACAAATCCATTTCCTACAACCATCACCTGAGAATAAGAGATCTCATAGCTCCAATTAGAACCCAAATCAAAAGTAAACACCAACCTATCTAAATCTGACATGCGGGTATGCCGCATAATGGCGCCGACACGTTGGGGCTTCGAATTGTAGGAAATGAGAAGAACGACGACGAAGGACGACTACGAGGAGAAGTGAGAAGAACGACGACGAAGGACGACTACGAGGAGAAGTGAGAAGATCGACGACGACAACTACGATGAGGACAGCAGAGACTACGAAGAAGACGGCAAAAACAACTACATAGAATTTTCCCCCAACCAAGAGAGAAGTTCAAGTTCTTTCGACATCAACTGAGCCTACTAGACGACGAGCAGCACGACAAAAATGGTAAAGACATCACATAAACACCACAGCCGTACAACAGAACTGTGAGTTACACATACTCAATTTATATTTCTTGTAAATGTAATATCATTCAGTGAAATCAATATCTATGTAATGTCTTAGTATAAGTATTTTGGAAGGGAAATTGGAAAACTTAAAGGGGAAATTCAATGCTTTTGAGAAATAAGAAGATCGTACAGAATAAATTTAAAATGGAAAATTCTGGGGAACAATAATTATGGAGACAGAGAAAGAGTTGGAAGTTGTTAATGAAGAGGTAATGGAAAGCAATGTTATAGGATCAGTAGATGAGGGTGTAAATGGTGTAAGTAGCTTAATGTAAATAGGAGAAGTGACAATCCTGGGGTTATGGAAAATCTACAAGAGATGTTCCAGAAACTCATGGCGCAAATGACTATTCAGAGTCAATCACTAGAGGCTAAATTAGTAGAACAGAACCAATCACTAGAAGCTAAATTAGTAGAACAGAACCAAACACTAGAAGCTATGGACAAATCACTCGAGGCTAAATTAGTAGAACAGAACCAATCACTAGAGGCTAAATTAGTAGAACAGAACCAATCACTAGAGACTAAATTAGTAGAACAGAACCAAACACTAGAAGCTAAATTAGTAGGACAGAACCAAAACACTAGAAGCTAAATTAGTAAGTCAAATTACAAGCCAAGGAAAGAAACAGAAACTAGAATCACTGTCAGAATTCAAGGAATAACAGGGGAAATCCAGTCTGTAAAAGAGGCCCTGCAGCGAGAAGTAGGTACTATAAGAAGTGACCTAGAAGCTACCAAATCTCTCGTTGCAGGAGTAGAAAATAGAATAGGGGAGGAAATTAATAAGGAAAGAATAAGATTAGATGAACTGACCACGACACAGGTAACTTTTGTACAAGAGATAAATGACCGGTTTGACACTGTAAACAATAGTATAGCAGCTGACATGGAGAAGTTAAAAGAAAAGGTAGCACGTGTAACAAATATTCATCAGAGAATACACAAATGTTGAGGGAAACAGTAAGCGAGATATCTCAAATCAGAGATACTGTAACTGGCTTACAGCTGGACAGCAAGGGCCGGTACCTGAGAGTTCCAATTGTTCTATACATACACACAATGGAGAGAGGCAGAGCGAACAGGTTAGCGCCCCTTCTGTCCTCTCCTCAAAGCAGCAATAATTGCGAAGAAAATATGCAAAACGTAAATATGTATCCACCAGTGCACATGAATTTTCTAAGCGAATTGCCCCCTCCCGAAATTTAATTGTCGCAATGACAACGCAGTACAATTTTTGGCCGACTTAGAAAAGTATTTTGTCATCAGAGGTGTACCCGAGCAATATAAGATGATAATAGTTCAAAGGGCGTTAGAATCTGCCGAACTTAATTGGCTACGAGTAACTGTGGGAGAAGGATGCAGCTACGAGTTGTTCAAAACAGCTTTCCTAGAAAAGTATTGGAACGCCAATGTCCAATACCAAGTAAGGAATCAAATAACAAATGGCCGATACCAAGGTAATAATGGAGAGTCTATTACTGATTATTTCCTGAGATATTCGCAAATGAGTAAATATCTACAACCCTCCATTACAGGAAGCCGAACTGATTTCTCTTCTCACGCCCCACCTTCCTGAGAACATTAGAAATCACATGGTGGTAGCAAGATCTCAGACATTGAGAGAGGCAATTACATTATTAACAGCTTTACAAAGCGTTGGGACGCAAAATTCACAAAATAGACATGAGAATCGAATGCCAGTGAGAAATCCACACAGACCGTGGAATAATAATAATCATGACGGGGAAAGGGCACACAATCCCCGAAATTTTAGCACGAACCATATGGCTACTCGTCAAAGATACGATGCCCACGTCCCGAGGGAATTCCCTAACAACAATAGAGGGAGACAGGGACCACCAAATTTCAAATTCATATAATTACCTATGAGATATGTACATGTAACTAGGAATGGAAATAGGGGTCACCCCCCATTTCTTCGAAGAGGGAATGCAAGACCGACGTTCCGACTACCAGAAGCTAATAGACAGTATCAATCACGTGACGCTGGTAGAGAGAACCACACAGACAGACCTGAAGTAAGACAGAGGAATCAACTTCTCTCAGAGAATGGGTGCGTTCTCCTCCACCACACCGAGGGACGCGGTGCCCGAGGTAGATGAAAGGCCGGACACGACACAGCAGACGGGAAACGACTCCAGGGTGCGATAGAAGACGTCCCGCATCGGACCCGGATGAACACGCTAGT
Organism: Mantis religiosa; assembly: GCA_030765055.1. Lineage (NCBI taxonomy): Eukaryota > Metazoa > Arthropoda > Insecta > Mantodea > Mantidae > Mantis > Mantis religiosa. The sequence goes on from CM060956.1 coordinate 78,761,388, forward strand.
TCTTAATTTGAACAGGGACACAGCTGTAAGTAGGGTGGTACAGAATAAAACAGAAAACAGAAATAGTAAACGGTACTCAAATATCCAATCACTTAACAGAATTGCAAGAGTGAGAGATGCTCCACGTATTGCTGCAATAATAAACAAAGAAAAATGGCACATTACCATAGATTCAGGATCCTCAGTTTCAGCTATAAGTCAAGCATTCTTTATCACTTAAAAAACAATGGAATGAAATTGCAAACATTGCCCGTGAAAAGTGCATATTGTACTCTGGCGGTAGGTCGCGCCAAACAAAAGATTAATACACAAATGCTTTTGAAAGTCACCATTGGGGAGGATACAATAGAATTTGTATGTTTTGTTATTAATAGGCTATCTGTAGACATTATTATGGGTAATGACGTGTTGTATGCGCTTCAAGCTAAGTTGAATTATCAAATGGAAGCCTTGGAAATCAAAATTAAAGACGTCATAGTTAAAGTTCCGTTTAGCTCAAGGGAAGCAGAAAATGAGATAAGATTGACAGATGAAGAAAAAGAAATAGATGGAGAAACATTTTTTGTAGAATTTATACGAATAGGAGGGATGGAGCTAGTTAAGATGAATCCATTAGAAGCAGAAGAGATGGGAAACTATGATAAAGAAGGTACGTAGCGGCAGAAGAAGGTCTTTAGAGATGACGTCATACGGACTTGGGAAGGCAGAAGCAGGTGAACAGGAGATAATTACCCTACCAGATGATTTCCAGGTAGTCGAAAATAATGTAAACATGACCTATAGAATAAGAGAAACAGTAGCAAACTCGAACCTACTTAACGACCACCAAAAAGAGATTTTTTATAACATTTTATGTAAACACAGAAATGTATTTTCGGAACACACTGGGACCTATAGTGATTTTGAATATGAATTCGAGATACATGATGTTCCCCCATTCAAATATAAGTGCAAACGTCGTACCATCCGTGCTCTAATCCAAGCGAGCGCGTAATGAAAGACCTAGGTGTTCATCTCCGAGTCCTTTGCTCATTGAAACAGACTACCTGGCCAGACCACATCAACTATATTGAGTTTATATTCAATAATTCAGTCAATTTAACCACAGGATATGCTCCTATCCAATTGCATAGGAATTTTAACACCGGAACCACTAATAGAGGGTGTTCCGGAAAGTATACAAGTGACAACCGAGACAGATCGAGAACGGATCCAAAATGCTGTTAAAAGAATAATGGAAAAAGTAGAGAAAAGAAACGCAAAGAAAATGCGGTATAAGAAGAATTGGGAACCAAAGGTCGGCGACTTAGTTCTAGTGAAATCGTTCGACAAAGTCAGATTTGTTAGGAAAAAAGACTAGAAAGCTATATATGCTATGAAAGGCCCATACCGGATTGAGAAAATATTTGGTGACAGAGCGTATGCTCTATCACACCCAAGAAATGGTAAACCGATAGGCAGATATAACATCTCCCTAATAAGGCCATATCGTCAGAAAAAAACGTTGTAAACAGTACAGAGCAGACCCAAGAATCACCTGTGTAAATGTGATTGAAATTATATATACGAAGATGTAAAGAATACCAAGTAAAAGTTATATAATTAGTACGGGTAACGTTTTCGTTTGAAATTCAAACACTGCGTGGGAGTTGCAAGTTCCAAAATTCCTGTGCACAAACAAAATGATAATGTAATAAGAATAACCACAGCTAATGAACATGTTAGAAAGATCTTTAAAAATAATTTGTGAAATGTAAATATAGTATAAGTACTGATGTATTCATGTGCCAAAAGGCTATATTGTTATTGTAAAGGTCACAGACTTAGGCGTGACAAAGTGAAAGAAAGTCGAGAGTGAAAAGTGAAGTGGAAAGACAGGACAATGAACTGCCAATGTTTACTGTCAGGTAAACGAAACACCTGATTACAGGTAGACAACTGAGTGCAGGTAGAGGTAACCATATTTGGACATCGTTACGCAAAATATAATAATGTGAGGACGAATGTTCTTACGGTGAAGGACTGAAAGATAAAGAAACGTCCCAATAAGTTAATATAATAATATTAAAAAAAAATCATTGAATGTAAAATGTAATATTGTAAACTGTAATATAGTAACATTAATGTAGTACTTAAGGAATGTAATAAGGTAAAATCAAGTTGATGTCAAGTGAGACAAGAATAATTCAGTGAAGTGTATATATAGTTGAGGTATCACGAATGTTATTTGTATATAGGGTAATAACCACATATACGACAGTGTACTTGTCTATGTACGTAATGTATCATATCTATAATTCTATGTATATGATGTACCATATTGACCATTCTATGTGTATAAAGTAACACACTGATGAAGATGAGGGAAACGGTGACCACCGAAAAATGTTTCGAGTAGGGAATGAGAAATTATAAGATATAAGGAGGAAATGTCATGACGGGGGTTTGACAAAATTTAAATAATGGGTATTTCATTTTTGTCAAACGGGCATTATGTAACCGCAGTATCAGACAGCGATTAGGAGGCGGCGAATGAATTGAAATCACGAGAATTAAAAAAGAAGATAAATTAATGAAAATGCTTTGCTAAACTAATATAAAATATTGTTATATTAATATGAAATTAGAATGAAATTAGAGTAATGATTAAAATAGCGGTTTAATTAAGAATAAGATGGGAAGAATATAATTTAAGACAACTAACATGCTAGAATCCATGTAAGGGAGAGAAAATATTTCTGTAAAATCTGAACACAAGTCGGGGAGACAGGAAGAGGTGACCGTTAGCCTCTTTGTTTAAGGAAAGGTTCAATGTCTGAGAACTATAAGCAAAAATGTGTAGGAACAATAAGGTTTTCTAGATGCGGTCAAGCGTAAGACCTAAAAGGATTTACTTTGCTGAGGCGATAACGATGTATACCGTTACAAAGAGCCCAGGGTAGGCGTGACCCAACTCACGGTGGGATGTAACGACAATGAGTTCGATGAGTTTTGCTAACCAATAAAGAAAAATCGAAATAAAACGAGAAACCAATAATAATGTAAGATTTGAGAAATAGGAAGAAGGGTGAGTTATTTTGGTCATGTGACAAGGGTTAGAGTAGGGATCAGAATAAAGTACGAACGGAATCGCAGAGTAGACGAAACTTCACTTCAAAAGTCATACTACGAGGGGAAAGATGTGTTAGGGCGCGTGAAGAAGAAGTAGGGAAGATTTCTAAGTCCGAAATGTAAATCACTTCAACAGTCATACTACGAGGGGAAAGACGTGTTAGTGCGCGTGAAGAAGAGGTCGTAAAGATTTCTAAGTCCGAAATGTAGGGAAGTCAAGAATAACGCAACCAGCGTGAGAAAAGCAGCAGAAGAAGTTTATAATAGCAAAGTATTCGCCGTATAAAGAATTAAGAGAATTCTGTTAGGAAGTTTAGTAACAGGTGGTCACCGCTACAAATCAATCTGAATCAACGAACTTAGTGAGAATTAAATTAAATCATTTTTTGCAACGAACCAGTGTATTATTGAGACAACTGAGCAGCCAACAAACAACAAATCCATTTCCTACAACCATTCACCTGAGAATAAGAGATCTCATAGCTCCAATTAGAACCCAAATCAAAAGTAAACACCAACCTATCTAAATCTGACATGCGGGTATGCCGCAAAGAGTATAAGCAAATGAAAGTTCCAAAGAATATTTGGAAAAATTATATGTATTTGACAAAATGGTTGTTTTAATAAGATTACACTTTTTGTGTAGTAAGACTTTGTCAATCTTTTATCGTTTACCAGTTATGCAAAAGTCATCTGTAATGTAGATGACTTCAGAGGCTATTTCCATAAAATTTAAATACACATTTCACTAATGAAAATAAACATATGGTGCTTTAATCAAAATCCTTAGAACTATTATTGAGAAAATTTAGAAATTTGAAAATTTTCCTTGTAAAGGGCAGATTGGGGTGGCAGATTTTTTTTGAAAATCTTAATTTGCATCCTAAAGTGTCTGCCCCACGTTCAAGAGGTTCCGAGTTCGAATCTTGGTCAAGTGAGTTATCTGAATTAGGTTTTCTCGAAAGTATTCCTTATCCTAAATGATGAATGTCTGGTAATTCTAAGCTCCGTGGACCTTGGAACCATTTGAGCATCGTTTCACCTATATTCCGATATGACCTAGCAAAGAAACGAAAATAAAAGGGAGAGAAAGGTAAAGTATTAAGACAATTTTTGGTTCTTATAAAATATGGCTGGGCCAGTTTTGCGAACACCAATTGAATTTCCCCCTTTGCAGTATTTATTCGTGTAGATTTATAATTAAATACTTCCAATGTTTATTTTATAGTTTTCTGCTTCCAGAAGACGATTCACTTATGTGACTACATCAGTGAAGATGGTAAAGTAAACACAGAACTTCCTCTCCAAAATAAGTTATTAATTAATCAACTCTTTAGGAAAAATAAAGAACATAAATTTCATTCATGCATGGGTGCCTCCGAGAGAGATCACTCTGTTCTAATTAGCATAGAGATAGTATCAAACTCCGTCCTTAAAGTGGCGGCGTTGGAAGACCACACCTTACCTACTATCGCTGTCATTCTATATAAAGCTGGAGGTAACGGTCTGTCAGCTTGCAGTCTTTGGTTGAAAAGACTCCGACCAACATGGGATACTGGACAACCTGTCTCTTCGTCGTGGTGGCTCTGGCCACGGTGTACGCTGCTACTGGTCAGTACCAATATTTTATCCATTAAACATTCACTGATTGTGAATGTAACTGTCAATTTTTTTCATGCAATACATTTGAAAGTTTGTTTTCAAAATTTTCCTATATAACATTTAGAAATTTTAAAACTTCAGTGTGTTATATCCTACAGTTTCAGAGTTATTAAATTTTAAAGCAAAATTTACTATCCTATGCCAAATATCTACTTTAAAAACAATCCTTTTTAGTTCTTTGTCATTAACTATTTTAATAGGTTTAGTTCAAAAGAAAATGGTTTTTAAATTCTATAATTTAAATTTTCTAATTTTTAAAGGTTATATAGATTTAAGAATTAATAACTTAACAACTGTTTAAAAGAAAATTATATAACAGGTTTAACTGTAATCGTGATGCATTGCAGTAAAATGGACGAAACCTGCATGGAGTAGAACTGTGCTGAACAAATAATTTCCAAAGCTTCAACTTTCAAAACGAAAACAATTTTTATACAAATTTACAACCTATGTTGCGCAAATATAATTATGATATAAAAAGTCTAAATCATATATGAAATTATGGTATCTGTATTTTTGAAGTCATATAATATAATGTCAATTTTTTGATATTTACACTAACTTTCAGTTCGACATCCTCTTAATAGGAAATTAAAATCCTTGTTCTTCCAATGTTAAATCTGCTAAATTCATGACCTATTATGGCAAATTATTTAAAATATTAGATTGAAAATCGTACACGATATATATGCATACCTTTTATGTTATCTAATCTACTTTTCTTCAATATATTTGTTCGTCAAGGAAGATGGGATTATTACTTTTCCTACTATGTACTGAAGTATAGTACATAGCCAAAAGTTTCACATGTTTTAGACTCCTTGAACAAATAAATAAAATGATAGAAAAAGACATCGTGTGTGTGTTTGTGTGTGTGTTTGTGTGTGTGTGTGTGTGTGTGTGTGTGTGTGTGTGTGTGTGTGTGTGTGTGTGTGTGTGTGTGTGTGTGTGTGTGAACAGTGTAACCCAAAACCGAAAAGTCTTAATACCAATTGTAGGTTCAGTGCCTTTCAGAGATGAAAACATTTTTTAAAAATATTTTTCCTGCCTGAGATAATTTACTTTAAAAATGATTTTCTGAAGTACTACACTAAAATTTTGAATTAGTTTATATATAAGGTATTTATATGACAAACGAAATGTTTCAACTTAATTTTCCGTGAACACTGGGAAGCGCTCTTCATTCTTAATGACTTTTGTGTAACAGGTAAGACAAAAGAGATAAACAAAATTTTATTGCACACAAAGTGTAGAGTCTCTAAAGTACAGCTTTTTGGAGAAGTTAATTTCTGAGATATTTCTTTTTATTGGTTTGCATTTTAAAATACTTATACTTACTCTTCTTAAACAGGAAAGTGTTATTCATCTCTCTCTCTCCCCCATTTCGTGATAATTTCAAGTCGTCCTACAACGATCTCCTCTTAAAAGATTTGACTATTGCTTGAGCTTGTTGCATTATTTACACATATTACCTAATTTGAATGTGTAACAAGTTTAACGTATATTAACAAGAAATAAAAGAATATTTTTTAGAAATAGTGGGTAGAGATCACGCGAGTGCTACACCTAATATACTTTCCTTAATTGCATCAATCTTTGTTTAAAATTTATCATACATTATTTTAGAGATTTCTTTTATTATCTTAACCTCTGATTTAGCTATCTGCAATAACTTCAGAGAATGTATGTCAATTATACACGACAAGGCATTCTCATAAAATGCTATCCAAAGCAAAAGTGGAGAAAACATCTCGGATAACTTTTGAAAGAGAGAGAGAGAGAGAGAGAGAGAGAGAGAGAGAGAGAGAGAGAGAGAGAGAGAGAGAGAGAGAGAGAGAGAGAGAGAGAGAGAGAGAGAGAGAGAGAGAGAGAGAGAGAGAGAGAGAGAGAGAGAGAGAGAGAGAGAGAGAGAGAGAGAGAGAGAGAGAGAGAGAGAGAGAGAGAGAGAGAGAGAGAGAGAGAGAGAGAGAGAGAGAGAGAGAGAGAGAGAGAGAGACCACATGGTACGAGCACATAGAAGCTGCCACAGTGAACAAAAGTTTAGAGCATTTTCCTCAAAAGGTCTGGAAGTTATGTTTTTTTCTAAATAAAATATTATCTATATGGCATATTTAACATTTAAGGAATATCGATTACTTTGCCTTTAGATAAATTGCTTATAATGTTCATATCTTACTATTCTGTTAACATCTAATTTTATTTATGGACATTAAGCTCGCATATAAGCATTTATATTCTGAGTCACACTTGCAAATTCTGAGGAGCACCAGAAATAATTATAGCTAAACAAATCCTCTATCCTCCAACCACCGGGAATAGACCCCGGCACCTCTGGATATGGAACGTAGCATGCTAATCACCAAACCACTGAGGCAGTCTGTAGATAATTGTTTCATTAAAGTAGTGTTCCAATGTAAGTCATTTCAAAGGACGAATGAAATGGGTCAAACGATGCTCAGGTGAGCATAGAGTCCATAGAGCTTAGAGTTACCCAACTTTCATCTAGCAGGATAAGAGAAAACTCGAGAAAAAGCTTATCCAGATAATTCACTCTGACCGAGTTTGAACTCGATACCTGTTAAACGTGTAGCTGTCAGGCTACAGTGGCGAGCTATGGTGGTGTTGATTGTCAGGAAAATATGATAGATGGAGTACCGTTTTAGAAATATTTTAAATAAGTATAATGCCCAATGTTATAAAATATATATAAAATTACGCAAACAATTAATTTTCAGCAATTTTCGCTGTTTATTTCCGTGTTACTACGGAACCAAGGCATTAGCTTGAGTCCTTAAGAGGTGCAACTCCAAAAGGCGAGAAAATTCCGTTGAAAAGGTAACAGTTATTTGGCGACAAAAAATACAAATGAAATACAAATTTTACTGAAACTAAATAAAACGATTTATACAAATCCAGAGGGCCCGGCCTCGATTTTCAACTGATTTTTTTTTTTTTGAGGGGATTATTCTCCATTTTCACACTACTGAAAATATGAGTGGTGTTACATGTGTGCGTGTGTGAATTTAATGTTAACTAAGAAAACCTAACGTAAACAAACCCAAAGTTGTACAAATAGTAAAGGAGTAAATTTCGCTGCTAATGTGCAAAGAAATGAAATGAAATGTGTAGTGTTTAACGCCCGCTTTTACTACATACGGCACCGCAGGCGATGACACTGATGTATGAGATGAAGATGGAGCACCGGTGAAATGAGATGGCGGGGGAAACCGGAGATCCTGGAGAAAACCCGTCCCAGCGCCGTGTTGTCCACCACAAATCTCACTTTGCGGTCGCCTGGGATCGAACCCGGGCCGCCTTGGTGAGAGCCAAGCGGTCTAACCACTGAGCCACGACGCGGCCGCATGCAAAGAAAAATAAGCCGGTGTGACTCAAATGTAAAGATCATTCATAAATATGGAGGCAAAAAGGATAAAACTCAGGACTATTAAAGACGGGCAGTTTAAATATTTTTACATGAAATACTGAAGCACAAAAATACATTCTGTATGTCACTGGATAGATGAGTGTTGTTTTGTGATTGTTTTGTGGTCTATTAACCGTTTACAGTTAGCAATAACACTATTTGTCCAACAAGAAACAATGGAACAGTTTCGCATTGAAGCCACAATATAATCCATTGCTCCCAGTTATCGTAAATCTTATGCCAGATATAAATTTTTTATGCTGATTCATCTGTGTTGAAATCACCGCAGAACACTAACTACCTGTTCTGTAACATCGTTTTCCTATAAAAAGCTTTTTTATTTCAACTAATGGAGGTTTTAAGCTTGCTTTTAAAACACTTTGAGCTGACAAATGACATGTTAAACGTGTCTATAACTTTCATTTTGTTTTAAATACATTGAAGTAGGTTGAACTTTCAAGTTATCTGTTTACTTACACACTGATCCTGTTTTTTAAAGAAAAAATAGATACTCAGTACGTTAAAAGTGTATTCCCGGTCAAATGTCATCCTTGAATTCTTGAGTGGATTGCAGAAGTTTTTCTAAATGCGTACTTGTTGTTGAAATATCATTTTAATGTAAACTAACAAGGGAACTGCCACTGTACTCACACCGCTATGCACCTGAAAATTTGATGATATAATGCATGCTGTATATAAACCCTAATTACCAAAAATCTGTTGCGAAGTAGGACCGCAACTCCCAAAACTGAAGCTGGAAAGTTTCGCATACAGCCACTTGCAAGTAGCTGTTGAACATTTCCCGTCAGCTCTGTGTACCTGTGGGGGACGGTGCTCCTTACGTATGCAATATATAGACGCTACCCGTCAGGGATAAACAGTCCCTCCCGTTCAATGCTGTGTTATTATGCCTATGTGTTCCTAGGTATTGTGGACTAATTTTCGAGTACTTCCAGCTATACTCCGCACCGATTTTTGGTACACAGGCCCCAAATAGAGCAGAGATGATCCCATCTAACTCTCAAGCGAACACAAATATTAGCATAGTGATAGTTCCTTTATAAGAAAATTGTATAACGTATTTTTGTTGCATATATCGCTGTATGACCTATGTAGGGTTTCTATAAATATTCGGAGAAAAGTTAACAGTAATTATTAATCTTGTGCTTTAGTAAACCGTAACTGGTTATGGCTTCTTCAAATGGATGTAAACCGAGCGGACTTACTCAGTACATGTTCAAATTATGGGCGAAGTGTGTGCAAAGCAATTAACTGCATGCAGTTGTTTCTAGCATGAAACGAAGCGATAAAATTCTTGTATCTTTTGCATTTATCAGCTCCTTACTATTAGCTTTATTTTCTGAGAGGTTTAAGCTATTTTCACAAATGAAGTGTATAGAGTTTACTGGATGTAGCCTCTAATACTGTTCACTCTTAATTATTTTTTGCATAACTGATGAATCAAAAGAAACAGAGTTTACTTTTCACTTTTACTCTGCGTTTTTAATTTTATCTTGGTCATCAAAGAGAAAGAATTTCATATGACCAATTCTTAAATGTTTTGAGTATCTCTTAAGCCTACAGTGTTTACATATTCCCATGGTATCTACAAGTAAATATTTTAATAAAAGATTTCTACAAATTTTTGTATCAAGTTAGAAAAAAGGTAATATATATCTGTAAGAATGGGTAGAAAGAGTCACGTGAATATAACACATCATATGTTTCTGGAAGATATTTCTTTGCATTAACATATTTAAAATATTAACCTTTCATCTTTTCTCAGAAAACTATTATGACTGGCCAAGTAGCTCGGTCGGTAGAGCACCTGCATGCCGCGCTAGGGGTCCCGGGTTCGATTCCCGGCGTTGGAGGTGGGGATTTTTCTCGCACCAAGATGATTACCCAGCTTCCCCAGAGTCTGGAAGTATGAAGGACAGTGCGAATGTGTGCGTGATCTAATGATTAAAACCCAACGAATACGAGTTAATACCTTCGATATGTTCCAAAGGAGAACGGCCGCCGATATGATCATTGCAGTTAATGGAACAAATAAATGAACTATATATAACACTTAACTTTCCAAAAATAATTTTAAATTAATTTATTAAAACTGGATTGGCATTAAAGGGCTCTTTAAACCTCTTCAACTATCCTCAGAAAATATATTATGAAAATATGGAAAACATTTAACAAAAACTGCACATTTAGAAATATTTTGAAATGCTAAAATTGCAAGAAAATGATTTTTGAAAGGTTGTCACCTATTTGCACAACATTGGGTTGTCTGACGTTCACGTTTTATACACATTTTTAAAAAGTATGATTTTCTTCGCTTTTGTAGAAGGTTCACTAGCCACCAGTATTTACTAGCTATTCTAGGTCATCTTACTACTAGAACGAAAAGGTGATTAAACTTTGGCGAGGTAAACCTTCAAGAGGGCAGTAGGTGGATGGTAATCTTACAGTGAAAGCTTCCTTCCTTTGATTGTTGTATTGCATACGCAAGTTGACGGAAGACATTTCTTCATTATTAATAAGCAAGTTGTGGAGAAGTCACTTAGGTGAAAGTAGCAGGATGAGTCTGGTCTTTGCTACAACGGGAACGTTGAACGGACGGCCTAGTAAGCTTCGGCCCTAGAGGCATTCGATACAACACAAGTTTGTAGCTGACTCCTTGATGATCGCACAACTGAAGTGCCTGCTGTCACTATAACTTTGTTTGCGCATACTTCAATAAACTATTCCTAAAACGATTATCCTTTTATGCATTTCACGTTGAGATAGATATTTATGAAATACTTTTGTTATATTATTTACTTATAGCTACAAGAGGACTATGATAATGCAGTGGTCTTAAGCTTTAGTAAAATATTTTAAAGAGCTGGTCAGTATATGAAGACTTGGAATATTTTTGTTATCCTTGCGTTATCTATAAACAAAAAGAATAACAACCTCTCATTTTCACAAAATAAAAAGAACTGCAAAATTCAAGCAAGTATCTTGTAAATGTTTTACTTAAAACTTAAGTATGGCATAAATTGAACCCTTTGTGCGGTTAAAATTTTATTTATCTGTTACGGTTTACCAGTTATGCAAAAGTTATCCACAGTGAAGAGATGCTATTTCTAGGAGATTCAAGATCTATATTTCATTTTTAATTAAAATATCTTAAACACGTGGTATTTTAATAAATATCCTTGATGTCATTTTCCAAAACACTTTTGAAAATATTTTCATGTAGAGATTAGTTCGGGCTAAGGCAATCTTTTTAAAAATACTTAACCTACACTCTTGGGAGCCACTGAATCAAAGTAAAAGTTTGATATTTACCTGACAACTTGTTTGGAAGTGTAGCTGTTCACATGCAATGTGCTAGAAATACGTGCATTTACAAAATGTACTCTACAAACTATGTTAGCGATTTAACGAAGCATTAGTTGTAATTAATTTGACTATTTGGGGAATAACTATAAAATTAAGTTATGAAAAGTAACATTTTAAGGGTACAAAAATTCTGTATTACTCAATAAGCTGGATAAAAGTAAATTAGTTACTTTGAAGGTATGCATCCAAAGCATGAAACATTTTCATGCCAGATATCTTAAATAGTTTTCAATATATGGTTAGTAAATTTAGCATTTTGAACATTGGAGGGATAGGGTTGAAAAACTCCCATTAATCAGTTTTATTTTGTGGTTCAAGTTTAAAGCAGTTAATACCGGACTTATTTGAAGGGTAAGATTAGTAATATTATAAACAAATTATAGGAAAATAAATAATGACAATAAATAATTTCTGTATGTTAAAAGCAAAGCACAGCGAGGAAAGCACAAGTTGGAAGCTTGAGGAAAGCTGAGTTGAGGAAAAAGCAAAATCCTGCAGTTGGTGTATTCATCGAAAGAAATTCATTAGCTCAAAGTTCAGTAATTCAGAAATAATCATAGACAAAGTTCTGAGAATTAAATTTTTAAAATTTAGGAGGTAACATAGTAACAATGCTACGATGCTGACTACATCTCCTCTCCATATCGGTTGGATGTGTATGTGGCTGGCAATTCAGTTGGTAGTCTTAGGCATACTAGCGGGCTATTACACATGTATTTACTAGCAACTGTGTGTCATTGCGAATGAGAAGCTTCAAATTTGGAAACTTTTGTGGGGAGTGATGGTGTAAACGGGATCTAACCTGATAAAAGAAAGGATATTCTTAAACTAACCTCTGTTTCATATAACCTTGCCCCGCTGACATGTATCACTCCGCGTGCAACTATCTCCCCCCTCATCCTAATTGGCTAATGCTTTCGCGCCATAGGCCATAGGGGGCGCCTTCCCGTCACATTTAAACCTGGAGTAAACGTCATAATAATTGCCAGGAAGATAGAAAAAATCATACAATTAAGAATATGAAGGCATGCAAAAATACAAGTGTATAATGAAACTGAGCAAGTTGAAACTGAATGAATGAGCAATGAAACGGAAACAAGTTTATAATGAAAGGCCTTGGGCCTTTTCCACTAGGATTTTTTAAACCAGCACACATACCTTGCAAAAATGCTTGTCTTTCAGTCTTAAAAATCGTATCACGTCATACGTGTCTCCTTCATTCACTCAAGTCTCGTCAAGGTAGTATATTTTGCGATTTGTAACCCGGTACAGCCTGATTGTCCTTAAATAACGTCTTCGCCACACAGCAATATCGCCTCTGGAGTGGTAAGTTTTCCTGTTATCTCAATTTAATGTCGCGATGTTCCTACGCATCTAAACACACCTGTAAGTTCAGAGCACAGCCGTTCGACTTCTGTCACTGATAAAGACGGATTCTTCTCCGTGAGTGCATTAAACACATGCACCACAATTCTTTTCTCGCCGCTTTGTAAAGGTAAAGTGGCGGTAGACTCTGCCATTACACTTATAATAAGTACATGTACAATAAACGATCAATAAAGTAATTTAGTTCTTGCACTCGGCACAACACACCTTCGAATGGCGATATATGAATAATCCAGTTCAAAACAAGGTCAGTGATAAGTCATATAAGCAAATACGTCATCACTACCGCTAAATCACGTGCTATCGTGCCATGTGCTTGAGAGCAAAGGAACCTCCTCTTTACTTCGTTTAAGAATTAACATGCATTTCAGATAAATCAACTCTGTTGCGTAATATATTTAATTAAAGCAGTTACGAAATTATAAATTTGGCAATTCTCTTCCAACATATAAAGATATATCACCATGTTAAATAACGAACTAATTTTTACCGCACAAAAGTCTATACTGCAATAGCAGCCAATGAGAGGTAATAAGGTCACGTGACCTTTATGAGATGCGGGGCAGGCTTATGTGAAACAAGGATTAGTGAATTATTTTCATAAAAATATGATTTACTAATATCCCTTATAGGCAGTGCGCAGTGGTTCAAGACCGCACACGGGTTATAAAGATTTTGAAGTCGCCGAATAGAATTTCAGCGACTCAAAGCAATTTGCAGTGATTGTTATAAAGGAAACATTTACTTGGAAAGCGTGAAGTGCCGATATGTAAGAAGATAATTTAATAATTCAGTTTTAAGTTTCTCGTGCTATGATTCCGAAATGGCTTAATTCTACATCTTTAAGTAGTGAGAAACTCGCTTCAAATACAATTATTAGCCTGCATTACATTTATTAGCCACTAGTTTAACTGTGTTGTCCGAATTCATATCTAGCCATGCACATCCCTAGCAACAGGTCTCATAGATCTGACCTGCTGGTAGTAGATTCATTGAAGATGTCGTCAAAGATAACACATAGGGATCTTCAACAACACAATTTCTGTAATAATATGTGTTCCATAAACAAGTATATTTGTTTCAAAGTCACCTTGCCTGGAGAAACGTTAATGTACATAGGTGGGGTGTATCGAGCGGAAGAAATGTTTGCATATATACATTATTGTGGACTTTCTGACACGTATCAGTGCACATTTTCTGTTGCAGATACTTATTTGCATTAAGTTGCCATGGTTAATTACAATGACGTATGGGACTGATGACAGCCGAAGGTCACCTCCTCCGCCCACAATGTCAGGTGTTCAGGCTTCCGTGACCTGCCCAGACATGTACAGGCTCATTAAAACACCACCAAGGACAATAATCATCTCAGTAATGTCTAAAATTGAGCACATTTCCCCACAACCTACGCAAAGCCCTGTTTTAGGATAACAGTTCGCTTGGCTTACGTTTGGGAGTGTGTGGCAGAGCGGAAAAACAAAATACGAGCAGCACGCGGTGTCGTAGAGCGTAACCAATTTTCTGTATTATTTGAATACAAAATGATATCCGCCTCGGTGGTTTGCATTTTTAAATACCAAAAACAAACTGTTTTGAAATACAAGAAGAATTACGTAATACTAGATGCGTAGCAACCATGCAGCAAAAACATGCCATACAGTCATTATTATTAGTATTATTTATTGTTGGCAATCATCATTTCTTCCACACTAGCCGTGTGCAGGCTGAGATTTGAATGGATAGAGCCAGACTGAAAAATTCAATGCCATAGTCGGGATTTGAACCACGGATTTTTCCCACTCTCCGTGCGGTTGCTCTAACCAACTGAGCTATTATGGCCAACATGCCGACATGGAATTAAATTCTCATATGTTCTCTGTGGTATGAGACACGTACCTTTTGTGACGACTTACTATGCTGTAAGTACTTAAGTCCCAGGCTTCATAGTTAAAAAACTATGTTATTCAGGTAAATTGATGGAAATAATTATTTCTTCCACACTAGCCATCATGTTGGCATATTGGACATATTAGCTCAGTTGGTTAGAGCAACCGGACGGAGAGCGGGAGATCCGTGGTTCAAATCCCGACTATGGCATTGAATTTTTCAGTCTGGTTCATTCAAACCTCAGCCACACACGGCTAGTGTGGAAGAAATAATTATTTCCATCAATTTACCTGAATAACTTTGAAGCTGGGCCTTAAGTACTTACAGCATAGTAAGTCGCCACAAAAGGTGCGTGTCTCATAGCATATGAGAACCCCTAGTGGTATACCGGGAAACATACGAGTCAGTTGGAGAATTGAATGTCATGTCGGCATGTTGGCCATAGAAGCTCAGTTGGTTAGAGCAACCGCACGGAGAGCGGGAGATCCATGGTTCAAATCCCGGCTATGGCATTGAATTTTTCATTAGTTAATGTTACAGGAACTTTTAGAAGAGTGACATAGCTACCTCTTTAACCTCTATCTACACAGCACACATAAGCCATCCTATAAATCCTGGGGGTGAAAACCCTTTCTGCAGTGAAATCCAATTCGGGTGGCATGCAGCAAAAATCTTCGGGCTATGAGCAGCCTGACAGCACCACGGACTTACGTTTAGACGGACGGATGGAAGGATGACCGGAGAAGGAAGTTAGAGTGCAGTTTATACAATATTAGCACAAAGAATATTTTAGGGTTAAGAGACCTTTTCAAAAAGAATGGTCCTATAAAATGTTCCTTTATACTGGTGGGCTGCACCATGGCTAAGTGTTTACACCGCTCGACTCTCACCAAGGTGCTGGTATAGGTTTCCTCCGGGATCTCCGGTTTCCCCCGCCATCTCATTCCATCGGTGCTCCACTTTCAACTCATATCATGCCATATGTAGTGAAGGCGGGCACCACAACATTTCATTTCACACTGGTGATATATAGAGAATAAGATTGGGAAGTTTAAGCAGATTTAAACAAATCATTTCCATGTCGCTTCTCGAATTACTTCGAGATACACACCCAGTATGTAATTTTGGGAGGCTTAAATACTGAACAATAGTTTAGGTGGTCTACTCTGCGGTCACTTGAGGAGCTTCTATTGAATGTACTGGAAACTCCAAAGTTCCGTCCAGCTCATGTGCAACAGGACTGTGAATGATAGGATTTGCAGAAACAGCTTCTTTTACGAACTTCACAGTTACAGAGTGTTTCTGTCTGCTCTACTGAGGATAGAAACGCAGCTCTATGCTTAAACGATAGTGAAATCAAATCTTTTCTACCTTCTATATCATGACTTTGAAATTCTGTTCTCTTGGTACGGCCAGGAGGTGGGAAGAACAGAGAGGAAAGAAGAGTAAAGACTTAACATTTTAGTAAAATAAAAGTAATGAACAACTGAATTCCAATAACAAATAATATCTACGACATGACTAACACCATGCCCGCCTCGGTAGCGTAGTTGGTAGCCTGTCTGCCTCACGTTCAAGAGATCCCGAGTTCGAATCTCGGTCAGGGTGAGTTACCTGGATAAGGTTTATTCCGGGGTTTTCCCTTATCCTTCAAGACGAATGTCGGGTAACTGTAAGCTCCATGGACCCTGGACTCATTTGAGTATTATTTCACCCAATTCATTCACCGTTCGATATGACTTAAGATTGGAGTACGTAAATTAAAAAAAAAAAAAAAAAAAAAAAAAAAAACCCTAACACCACCAGATAATATAGATGGTGCGCTTCAAAGGAAAGTATATAACTTATGCTTGTATCGTATGCTTTTCTAATTACATATGATTGAAAATGAAGAAGATTTCAGAGGCAATTTACAGAAAATTCAAGATCAACATTTCATTTATCATAAAAATATTCTCATACTTCGGTAACTGAAACAAAATCCTTAAATCCGTTTACAAGAAAATAAATGTTTTCGACAAACATTTTCATGTAAAGGGTAGTTGAGGATGGGAAGAGCTCTTTTTAAAAAATCTTTGTGTCACATTCTTGTAAAGTTCTGAACTTAAATATTAAATTTGTTTTTTAACGACTTTCATCTTTGAATTATGTTGTTCTTAGCCAGACAGACCCGCGCACATACATAAATACCGTGCGTTCCCTAAGCGACCGGACCGCCCCTCGGTGGCATCCTAATGGGTGAGGGCTGGCGCGCTCTCCGACAGAATAACACCTAAGGGACCCATAGATAACGTGTACGGAACTCTTAACTACTAAACTAACTGACATTAGGCTTACCTGAATTCACAACATATGTTTAAAATGATGACCTTCAACACGAATACATTCCATAAATCTCCGAAAGCAGCTCTGGTTCAGTCAAAGAAGTTTATCTTGCCTGATGCCTGTATTTCTCTCGTGATGTTGTCCTTCAATTATTGTAACGTGCGTGGGTTGGATGCGTACACTTTATTCTTTAACGTTCCCCATAAATAAAAAGCACATGGAGATACGTCAGGGAAACCAGATGGCCACATTCCTCGACTAAATATTTTGTCACCATAAACACTTCGCAATTCACGCATAGAATTCGCAACAATGTCCACTGTAGCTGAGTCCTACTGAAGCCATCCATACAATCATTCATCTTTTGTTATTTAAAGTGCAATTTACATAAACGTGTGAATCAAGTGTTGTGCCGAAAAATATGGGACCGATAATTCTACGCGACTTACTGCACACCAAACCCTAACTTTTGCAGCGTGGCGAACACGCACGCAGAACTCTTTCCTTCACCACAGATCCAAGTTGACAGACACGGCTGTAGTAGAGTGCTATTCTCTGGCGCCACCCAGACCAATACCGCCGCGAAACGGTCCGGTCGTTCAGGGAATGCACGGTACTTATATTTTTCTAAATATTTTCTTCTTTGTTGGATTTAGGGAAGTCTTGGTATTGAGTTTTAGTGTGGAGTGCAATATTTACTGTAAGAAGTAGAGAAAGAAAAAAGTAAATTCGTTTAACTTTTGGTTAAAAGCAGTCGTAATCGTCTGCAATCAGACTGACAATTTTCAAAACCAGCAACATTGTACTTATAGGATTAGTTATCGAATTCACTCATGACCACAGCATAAATAAAAATCGAAGCACGAATCATTGAGTTATGGAGCTTCATTGCGTGTTTGTGAGGAAGCTACATTTCGCAAACGGCGCACTAATTACACACATACATAAAGCCCCTGCACAAATAAACCACTCAATCAACTGCTTAGCATCCATTCCAGCCAGCCCCTAAATCCACTAGAAAGCATCCATGGCTAGAAAGCATTCAACTCCACTAGAAAAGTTCTATAATTGTTAAAATAAGTTAAATACATTTAGTAGACACATTTTTATAATATCTTAAAATTTCAATTACAAGTGCCTTTAAATGACAATACCAATTTTGAAGTGCTAAAAACTGAAGCTTTCAAGAGGGTGGTTCATTAGAAACGTTGCTAATTTCAGACTTTGAAGTATTTCCGAGCAAAACCCATTTTCACACTCTATGATGTTATATCACATGTTCCTTATTAAATGCATACATGAGAATTGTTTAAACACCAGAAGAAAATAATCTGAAAAAATGCGGCAATTTCCAAAAAAAGAACCATATGTAGGTATAATTCATAAAATCAATTTTGAAAAGCTCCAGAACATGTGCATTACTGTCTGTCCTCCATAAGAAGGCGAGTGGGGCATAAAGAGGAAGAGTGATTTAAACACTATATATGCCCTGGTAGTAGATCAGTTTTCTACGAAATGACTGTATGAGAATGCTTAAGTCACCCATGCTGCCAGATCTGATGCTGGCTTCAGTAACTGCAGTGAGGGGTGTTTTGCATGGGTGAGTTATGTGACAACACTGTATAATTTACATCCTTACCATAACCGAAAGCGAGCACTAATACAGCAAAAGTGACTACGTTAAACGTTCCTCTGCCTTGCCTTCTTATGGTGGGCAGACAGTTCAAATAATTTTGTATAACTGAGTTTGTTTCCAGCTGAAGAGATTTAAGTTTGGGAGTACGTTATAACTTTTACCATTTTATTGAAATATAATTCCGAAATATATACTTTTCATCCGAACAACTTTGTAAACATTTTTAACAAAACACACTATACTTCTGAAACCTGAATTTTTCTGTACCTTTTCTCAGTTTCACTAAAGGTTCATTATACTCTAAAGACTAACATAAATAACTGTTAATTTTATTTTGCAACATATTATGGTGTAAATGTGAATCCCTTTGCCAGACAATACCATACTATGAAAAAAAAAATGTTGAAAATGTTAACTAAAGTTTCTCAAATCCCTGATTAATTATTGATTTCTCATTGTATACACGAATCTTTCTTGTAATGTGAATACCATAATGTTTCATTTTCATTTCTTACAGTTAAAGAGGCTTTCGAAAAGAACGCTGTCGTTCCAGATGTCATTGCGGAGGCCCCTGCTGATCTTCTCGAGGTAATCTACTACTTCATTAATTATTATTTATGTCAATAATATAATTAATTATCAGTGATTGTTTGTGAACTGGCTTTAAATAATTCTTCATTCTTAGGTAACATACGGATCTAAGAAAGTGGAACTGGGCAATGAACTGACACCAACTGAAGTGAAGGACGCCCCTAGTGTGAAATGGAAGGCAGATGCTAACTCCTTTTACCTTCTTATAATGACAGGTAATGTATATAAATTATCTTCATGCTTATTATCGTTTAAGCGGAGATAAATTGAATATGGTGTGATACATGGAGCAGACACGGAGCTGTTAATTAAATACGAGTATATCCGCATATAGGTACCTCTTGGCAGCCAGCTCTAGCCATGATATGTAGAACTTCGCAGTAATCTTCTATCTTAATGAGCAGTTCTATATGGTATTTACTGCTTTGATTGAGGTCCAGTGCGGTACAAAGCAGTTTAAAGTGTGAAGTAGATGTGCACTGAATGACGTCTAAAAAAATCAATAAAAAAACTGCATATCTAATACCCGGATTCTGGAATCTATACTAGGCCTTATTATGCAAACTTCATTTTTAACTTTATTAACTTCTGAATCAGATTTCACAAAACAATTTACAAATTTTGGAGATATAATCTACCTTTCTACCTTAAAGAACTAACTAAACCTAAAGATTACTGGATTCCGGTAACCTTACAAATATAATCTATCTAATACAGTCTTTTATGTACTTTACTTCTACTTCAACAGTATAAATCTAATATACATTTCTACTACAGCTTTAATTCTTATAACAAGCTATGAAAAACTGTTTCCTACAGTTTTAAAATTTCCTCTTCTGCAACTGGTATCCAGAGCTTCCTCCTACTGGTATCCATCTCCTAAAAGAACTGGCATCAGTCGATGGAGCTGGTTCGTCAGTTCCAGACTTCCGGGTAGTCATCTCTCCGCTTCTGCATAATCAGTTGCATCTGTCCGCTCTGATACTCTCCATATATATCTTCTCTCTCCTGGTATTCTATTTCTGTCTATGGTCTTTCTGTCTTCTTTCTGATGTCCGTAATTGGCGTCTTAAATAGGTCTGCAAGTCTGATAATACGTATCTTCAGTTTCTCTTGGTCCTATTTCCCCTCCGACGATCTCTTAAGTTATATTCTTTTCTCACAGATTAAAATGTTCTTACATTTCTTTCTTGCAATATTTTGTCGCGGGTCATATATTCCTCCAACGCCTTAACGGATATTATTTGAGACATATTTTCTAAATGTATACAATCTTCTGCATCTCTTAAGATGTTCCATAAACATTTTCCTTGAAGTTTCCTTCGATCGTCTTCTACTAGTTCACTATATTTATTGCACTAAAAATAACATGTTCAGGCGAATCTAAACAGTTGCGTTGCTCACATAAATCTAAGTTCTTCTTCCCTATTCTTTTTAAATATACATTGTATGGGCAATGTCCTGTAACAAAATGAAGAAAATCCTTTTCTTGGTTTTATATGTTCCAATTTTAGCCTCTCTTTAATGTCCGGAAATAAATCATGTACTCTTCTTCCTACGTGTGCATTATCCCACTCTTCTTGCCATTCTTGTAATAAATAATTTTTCACTTCTTTCTTAGTATTGTATCTTTTTCCCATAATTTTAAAAACATTCCCATATTCTTCCTTCTTTAACCAATAAGTTGCACCTCTTGATCTAATGATATAATCAATAGTCCAAATTCCCGCTACTATTAGTAGGGCCAAAGTAGATGTTTTTGTAGCTCCGCTGCTGCTGCGAAGTAGTATTTGTCTACTGAATGACTGAATGACGACTGTCAACTTTTGTTGTACCTATACCGGCGCCGTCCTTTGTTTATATGGAGATGTAATCAAAGCGGGAAAATGTATTACTCCTGCGGCGCTGTGATTGGGGGGGATGTTCGCGCTATTTTATTCCCACGTGGCAAACTTATGCGCTGTCAATGAACTTCTATGAAAAGTCTTGCTTTGCGTTTTCGATGTTTTGAGTAGTTTATGCGATAACAATTTTACGTTAACATTAAATTCTAAGGTGTGTGTACTATGTAAGTTAGCATCGTGAGGAAATTAAAGAGCTTGCGATAGGTAAGCGGCCCTGGTCAAGAAAGCTACTTTTCGGCTGGGGATGTCCAGATGCTGACCACATCTCCTTCCCGTCACATCCCCCCTGGTTCGATATGGACTGTAGTGCCACTGGTGTACTGTGTAATATATTTTTCCTTTTGTACGCTAAAAGGTGACAATGTTTACAACAATAGCACTTACATATTTGATTTCTTCAGACAACCCCACCTCATTTATAAATTAAAAATGAAGGCACCGGTTCTTCTGCGGAATAACAGTGCTAAATAAGTGCGTGTAGCCACTTTGGTAATGACTTTGTAGGGACGGGGGGGGGGGGGAGAACAAGGACAAAAATTAAGTATCTAATTCGAATCTGACAACAGCAATTCCTTAAACGACTTGCACTTCCGAATTTTCCTTTGATAATTCCTGCGCCACAACAATATATCTTCACACTCAACTATTATATTTTTTCTGTTTTTGTCCACAAATTAAAATCCTATGTTGTGAAGAATGGTGTGGAAGCTCGTTTTTGTAAAGCTAGGCATGCATAGAGAATGAAGTTTCAAATCCATCACGAAGAGACCGGCTCTTTAACATTTCACTATTACTTTAAGACTTCTATGTTTATCTACTTCCGTTGTACCTACAAGGAAACTATTTCTACAAACGTCTATCTCAATTAACACAAAATATATAAAAGAATATCAGTTTATATCATGTAGAAATCTATTTTGGTGAGGAGGAAGTAAGGCCAACACTGAGTTGCACATAAACAGAACCCCACATCATTCGTTTACATAGTGTTATCCAAAATTAACTCATTCTCTTCCAACAATAATAATTCAACGCTGTCCATTCTGCAGAGATTTATTGATTTATTTTAGTTCTCCCGAAGCTGAAACCTCGGGGTAAATAACACAAAGGGAAACTGGGAACCATTGTGCCAAAACCGATTGCTAATTAGAAAACGTTTCACGAGTTATTAAAACATAATTTAGATTAATGATGTTTACACGTCATGGATAGTTTGTGCTTCCAGTCTCCAGTCCATCGCATGAATTTCCCTAGAAAGAGTATCTCAAATATTAACTTTCTTAATTCTAGATATAGGGAAATACTGGGTTATATCCATAACTTCATAATAAAGTACTTATCGGAAATACGTAGTCTGAGGCTCTCTACGTGAAAACTTAGTAAAAGGTATATCTGGGAATGCCATAATTCAATAGCAAACTTTCAATTTAACTTCCGCATTTTCCAAGGATATAAAATATATATTTTCAAGAGTTTTCTCCAACGCATCTATCCACCAATATCTAGTTTTTCGTTAATATTTATTTTATTCTGAAACGACTACTTTAAGTAAACACTATATGTTAAAATTATATAACTGAGCAATAAATATGTACCTATATCTTTAATTTTCTGTGAATACCCAAATAAAGCCACATTCATTATAAAAGAATGTTATATTAGGAAGAAGGGAAAGCTTATTGTATATATATATATATATATATATATATATATATATATAATTATTCAGTAATCGCATTTTTATAGTTCTACTACCATTCGGTTGTTATTTCTGATGTAATGAAAAGCTATAATGAAGTCCATTTCTTCTGTTATGATGTAGATTTCTATTTCAGATATTCAGATGTTCGGGAACATCTGTTTTTAGCAGACTACGGCATAACAGCCAGAATTAAATTTCCAATTATATTAACTCCAGCAATGAAATCTACTCTCACTTTCTCTCACGCCATTGAAAAGGTTTGGAATTAGAAAATCAACAACAAAATGTATGAGAAGGTTTACTTTGAGCTAGGTAGAACCTACACATAGTTCATGTTCATATTTTAATTATAAAATAATTGGTAAAAACTACATAAAAGTAAATTATATTGGCTAGCCCTTTCACCGATATGGACGTCATATGACCTCCAAAATGTCCCAAACCTATATGGACGTGTATAGACGTCCTGCACTTACGTGCAGTTAATGCGTTTTTAACGCCAATTGCTATAATCTTCCTATTTTACAATAAATTTAAATTATGCTCACTTTCTTCTGGGCAGCCATCCAGGTGAAAAGATGATTAGATGGCCCACAGAGCTTTGTTTATCTCTGATCCCAGCCACTTAAAACAAGAATTACAGCACCTGAGACTCACTTTCCTTCAAAACGGCTACTCCGAATATGACGTTGAAGCCTCCATCACCACAGCTAAGAAAGAGAAACCTGTAGTACAGCAAGCATCAGATAATTTTACCGCTACATCCTGTATCCCGTTTACTGGCAATCTATCCGGCAGAATCAGCAGAATTCTCACCAGATACAACACCAGAACCATCCACAAGCCACCTCCGAAGATTAAACATCTGTTGAGACCAGTGAAAGACAAACTGGGCTTCCAAGTTCCGGGACTGTACCGCATTCCTTGTGAATGTGGGATAGCGTATATAGGAAAAACCGGAAGGACCATCGCTACTAGAATAATCAAACATGAACGGAGCATTCGTTTAATGCAATATGAGAAGTCTGGGCTGGCAGAGCACTGTTTTGATAACGACCATAGAGCCAATTTTCGAGAGATGAACATCTTGGCAAAATGCAACAGTTACTGGGAGCGGAGAATTAAGGAGGCTTTGGTGATTTCCTCTGAAAGGAGCACGCTTAATCATGATGCTGGATTTCAGTTCAGCTCCTCTTGGAAACCGGCCTTAAAATGGAAATCCGTCGAATTAAGAAGCAAAGATCAACACAGCTTGATATTCAAGTTAAGTAGTTACGTTTCTTTGACACAATTTTCTATACTTACGCCATCTCCTGAGCTAGCATTTAATTTACTGAAAACAGTCTTTTGTTGAGTAATGCGAATTTTGATAATGTTTTGTCTTTGTTTATAGTTATGTTATATACAGTATTTCATTTGTGGTTATAACATTTTATAAATATCCTGATGATGGGAGAGATGCACACTCCCGAAACGTTGATATCTAATCATCTTTTCACCTGGCTGGCTGCCCGAGAAGAAAATGAGCGTATTCGTCGCCAGGAAAGCTTAAGGTCTTAAATTTAAATTAGTTCTATAAGGGATGAAAACTTACCCTTAAAGACTTCTTTTTGAATGGTACACTTCAAAACCTGGATAAACACCCAAGAGCACATCTTCAGATTCACGCCAAATAATACTGGTTTCCTTGCGAACTCAATTTTCGCGACACACTACACATTTTCAAAATAGTCGTGACTTCTTTGGTTGTAGGTGGTATCCTTTTAGGAAAGTGTTTTCTCTCAATTATAAGGGGTGCTGTAGTGGTGGATTTCTGCCCCCCCCCCCCAGTATGAAGAGGCCTGAGTGTTATAGTAGTCAATTATGTTACAAGCTCTTGATACGATGTTCAGGTAGGTTATTCTTTTCTGTGAATTTAGAGCTCTGCAAATTACTAAACAACTGTGTACAGTTACATCCAGCTGGTATAAAAATACTTCTTTTTTACCATTTAATTGTTTTTCATAAAGTGGGATACCTAGTTATAACTGATCCACACCATCCATATTTGATCCGCCATTTCCCAAAACGGTGGAGCAGCTAACAGCCATCTGTAGACCAGCACACATCTAATGTAGGCTTACAAAGAACACGCACACTGTCCACTTGTGAATTCTTCTTCTCTTAGGCAGTAAATTGCCTTTAGAAGCCAGGGCTTTCTTTGTCCTACAAGCATATACATTTGTTTCCGTAACAATGAGAGACACCAAGTCAGCAACAAAAAAAATTTTTGTGACATGTCGGTTGGATGTCAGAAGTTAGCTGTACACCAGAAAATATGTATATTTATCTATGTGTCTATATGTGTTCTAGTTATTTTGACCACTACACAAGGTTGATTCTTCACTAACAACTGAAGGAAGAGTGTCATTTTCTTCCTCACCCTACCTATATCCTCAACACCTCTCTCATATCCAAATATCCTTCAATATCCAAATCATGTGAAACAACAAAGGGTCTTCCACATTTTCTAAAGTGATATCAGAACCACGTACATATCCTACGCAAGCTAATTTATTTCCTATATTTCTGGGATAAACCATGGTTATTCTGAAATGTAACAATTCCAAATGTGTTATTCATTTACTTCTCGATAGCTATAAGAAATCAATCTGAACACTGAGTATAAATACTAAGCGAAAACAACTGTTTAAGGCTAACATAAACTTCAGTTGTAAAATACTGTAATAAGAGGCACGAGATGCTGACAGAGAGGTTTGTTTCTTTCCACCGTGTGTTTCACACCGTATATACAATGATTATCGCTTGGTAGGACAAACTAAACCCTAAAACCTTGAACCGTAGAAGTCGCTTACGCAGTATACATATATGTACATTCGTTCGTATGCACACAAAACAAAGTGACTCGTATATTAGA
Organism: Mantis religiosa; assembly: GCA_030765055.1. Lineage (NCBI taxonomy): Eukaryota > Metazoa > Arthropoda > Insecta > Mantodea > Mantidae > Mantis > Mantis religiosa. Next base: position 78,787,320 of record CM060956.1, read on the forward strand.
TACATTCGACACAAGAATGGCTTTTACTACAGTGAAACAAATAGTGAAATTTCAAAGATTTATTAATATAATCTCTATGTTTTTGACACTTTAGATATATACTTCCTTTAAGGGCACTGGGAGGTTATTTTTACCTAGACAAGGCTAATTTTTACCAATATTAAAATTTGAATATATAGAAAAATAAACTTTATCAGATATTGAAATTCGGCATGATTACTGCATAAGGATGTGTGCAATTAACTACTGTATAATACTTAAATTGCATTCACATAGCTCCATGCAAAAGGGATATAAATCACACCATGTGTCCTGAAAAAAATATTGCACCCTATATTTCAGGTGCACTTTACTTGTAGAAATTTAAAGCTACATGCACCAAGTTTTATCTTAAATAACCTAAGATACAGTTTTATAATATCGGCTAAATGAAAATCACATATTGTGCATACTATTCACATGAAAAATTAATTAGTTTTGAATAAAAAAAATAATATTTTCAAAGACTGAATATTTGTTTTCATCCATTTTATAAATCACGTGAATATAAATGTTAGCCGAATGTGTTCAAGGAACATGGAAAAATAACCAGTACAAATTTTGTGTCAATATATTTTATAGTTTTTAAGAAACATACACCTAAAATATGAAAAATCAAGGTTTTGGAAAATCATGATCAAAGATTAAGCACCATTTTCAGGAACTGGGCGTATCATTACGCCGTCATCTTCAAATTGACGAACTAAAGGACAACCTATCTTTTATATATATACATATATATATATATATAAATCATTTTAAAGCTGAAGAATTATATAATTTTTTAACATTAAAAGCAAAAAATGCATTTTTTGAAACCTATCGGCCTCCCAGTACCCTTAACGAGTTTTAAACCAGATTCTGTTTCGCTTAAATAACTTAATAAATATGGAAGATACAAATGTGTATTTGTGAAGCATTTTTATAGCATTTAACAATTTAAATGTCCTGTTCTGTTTATTGGGTAGTTATCCGTTTCCGGCCCGTGAAAGGTTTTAATGCCCATCGCTGAAGCGGCTAAAGAAGTTTGTTCGAATTCAGCAAATTATAATATTTTTTCATTTATTTTTTCCAGATCCCGATGCCCCACGTCGCAGCAATCCCATTGTTCGTGAGTTCCGACATTGGATGGTGGGCAACATCCCCGGAGACAGCATCAAGGATGGCGACGCACTCACCGAATACGTTGGTTCCGGACCTCCAAAGGACACAGGTCAGTAAGCCCTTTGCAAGTCAAAGACTCTTCGTGTAATGTGTTCTGGGGATAAGATGTGTATTAGAGTGGGTCATCGAAACTTGCGATACTTGGATACGATATTCGCATGGTATCGATATCAAACCATACTTCAGAAAATATCTCGATACTTTTTCGATACTTTGGTGGTGATCATACAATGTTTACTTTATTTTAAAATCACAAAATTTTACTATCGTAAGTAGAAAATTGCAAAGCCCGAGAAATTGCCCGGTATTGGGTATCTGCACAGCAAAATTATGCAAGAAAATAATGGTGTGTCGGATTCACTGCCAGTTACTAGTTCTCAAGAAGAAATCACTGCATATCTCAACGATGATTTGTCACCTCGTCTTCCTACTGCACTGAATTACTGGAGAACAAATTCAAAATTTCCAAAACTAAAAAAAACCCTACATATTGGTGTATTCCACCTGCACAGTTTTCTCTGAAAGACTATTTAACACAGCAGGACTCATATTTGACAGAAATGAAATAGATTTGGTCCCGAAATACTGCAAATGTTAGTAGTTTTGAACAAGAACTTATCAAAGAAAAGAACTATTTTGTTTTCATATGTCTAATGTGGTGTTTAAAAATAAGAACACTAATGGTTTTAAGTTTCGCCTCATTGAATATGTGCACCACTTTACGAGTGCTGCTCAATAAAGAACGATCACAATTTTTTTTGAGAGCGTACCTTTACTCATCCTCATAATTTTGATGGTCCTTCTCAAAATAGTCTCCCCTGAATGCGATGTACTTGTCGCACGATTTCTGCCAGTCTTCAAAGATATGTTGGAAACCATTTTTTGAGAGATCCTTCAAAATCGCCTTCGCAGCCCTTTCTAGTGCGTCTGATGACGGATAATGCCTCCCACGAAGCCGTTTCTTCAAGTTAGGGAATAGCAAAAATTACATGGAGCTAAATCCAGACTATAGGGAGGGTGAGGGATGCACTTCACGTTGATTTTTGCAACATATTTAGCAACAACATTGACAATATGTGGCCGCACATTATCGTGGTGCAGCATCCAGCCTGCTTCACGGAAATGTGGTCTTTTGTGCCTTATATGGACTTGCAATGTTTTCAGGACATCCCTGTAGTATTGTCCAGTTACTGATGTGTGTGCAGGTACAACATGCTGATAAACCATTCCATGAATGTCAAAGAATGAGATGACCATAACTTTCCCAGCAGAAGCAACCACTTTTGCTTTTTGGGGGTTGGTGATGAAGGAGATTTCCACACTGAGCTTTGTTGTTTGCTCTTAGGATCAAACTAATGTAGCCAAATTTCATCAGTAGTGATTACGTTTGATAAAAGCTCCGGATCTTCCTCTAACATCAACTTTAACTTCATGTTACCTCCATTTCAGCGGTAGGTGGTACTGAACATGTCTGAACTTGCCTGGTTCTCACAGGGGGGGGGGGGGAACCAGGAGTACCAACAATGAAAGTACTACGGTGTGTTTGTTTCACATTAAGCTAACAGACTGAATTTTAGTGCTAAAATGATAACCGTAAAAAAATTATGACCATTCTTTATTGAACAGCCATCGTAATTTTATTCAAATTACACAGTTCTCACAACATTCTATTTTGTATTGAAAGTAAAAGAAGAAATGAGCGAGTATCGAAGTATCGTGGAAAATATCATGTATCTGTATCTAGTACCGAGAAAAACTGGTATTGACCCATTCCTAATACGTATAAAATTAATTTTGAATTTAATTTCTCTAGTTTGAAGTGAAGGGAAGGATTTTAGAATATTAACTGCACACTGTTCCCAGAAGTAATATTGAAAGTTAGTTAATTGTCTATCATTTGTTTATTTCTATATGTTCATGGAAATCGTTCAATATTATTCCTTTGGAGTTAATTGACTACTTCTCAAATAAAATATAGTTCTGTTGTATATTCCTTTTGTTAGTTTTCCATATCAATTATTAAATGTATAATACACACTCTGAATTGTATAAAATATCTTTACAGGTCTCCATCGCTACGTGTTCCTTCTGTTCAAACAGCCCGAAAAAATAAAGTTCGATGAGCCCCACGTGACCAACAAGTAAGTATTATTCCAACGTTACCCTTTCTTGAGTAACAACTATCATTTGTTCGTGATCGAAGACGGCAAAAATTATGTGGGTTTCAATGACTCGGTGAAGGAAAGGAAAATAACAAGCTTTAACCGAGATATACCTTGCATTAAACAGCAGAACAACCTCACTTCCTCTTCCTGCCTAGCATGTGTTTACACAAAGAGGTCAGATTATGTATAGGCCGAAAGAGCGCGTGACCGGTGTGCACGAAGGTTGAAGCTTCACTCCGGAAGGCGCGGTTCCTGGTAACCAACATGAGCCTATTAGGAACTGCTCTTAGTTACAGAAGCTGCTGAAAGTGATGATTATCTTTATTAACAATGATTTTCTCTAGTGAAATTTACATTTACATGCAAACTTTCTGGTAATTCCTGTCCTGTTATAAGAGTTATTTCTATACATTCAGTTTTACAGTGTTCCCGTGGGCTCACGGGATAGGGCATCAGATGGCAAGGGCTAGAACATTTAGAAATATCTAAATAAAACCAACTGTACAAAGTTCCCAACACCTTTTGCAAAATACTAAACACTAATTTTAGTATATGTTTCGAAATTCTGTAGATTATAATGGGTTTTCTGACTCCAGTGTTCTTTGTTTTGTATACAAAAATAATCATGTAAATGAAAACGTGGTTTTTCATAGAATATAATTATGGATCAAATATTTCATTAACAATATTCTGTAAAACCAGCCGAGAGCCTTAGGCGATGACATATCTGCCCGCATTTGAAAGGTTGAGAGCTAAATCTCTAGTACCATTCAATTTCACTTGCTTTTGCTTTTGTTTTAGATGCAAAATAAATACTAGATTGAATATACCACCTTGAATCGACAGAAAACAAAGGTGTTAATGAAAAAAGTGGTACCAGGAAGGTAAAGGACAAACACAGTATGTCAATTACCTAACCACATGGTAGAGAAGGTAACTGAGCAACTAAGGTCATCCATCATCAAAGTCTAGTTTTAGATGTAATAGGAACTACTACGCATTTAGGGCTATATGTTCATCTGCGTGAACCAAAACCCTATAAAGTACTTAAAGTGATGTTAAAAGAAAGATGTTATACAACGAATAAAATTATACATATTCGTGTGAATTACACTGCCTGTGCTACACACACTCTGTACTGTTTCGCCTTGTAATAGTTCAGTTACTCTATCTATGGACTGAATCTTGGAAGCGTCTACTGCTTGAAACCCTTGACACAGGAATTTGCTTGAAGACTGTCCAAAAGTTGCTTCAATTTCATACAGTGGACTTTTTCATTAAAATTACTCATACATACAGATTTCTTAACATGAATCAATTCTACAAATGAACTCTTCAGTTGGAATTTCGAGTAACGATGATTAGTTATTCTAAATGCAGAGGATAATGAAAACTTGTGTTTTTTCTAGTTTGAGAAGGCCAATTTATGAAAAAAGTGCAATAAACTTTGAGTTATAATTCTCATAATCAACAATTAAAGCACCCCTTACTGAAGAAACAGCAATTTACCTTTTTATCCTCATACCCTCATCTAGCCAAAATTTAACATTCTTGCTTCATATCATTTTTAAATTCCACTGGATGTCGTAAGTGCTGACCTCGCACACTCCTCAGGCAGCCATGGTTTCTCTCGTTATCACATCTTCATAATCAGAATTATCATCATTTTGCAGCCATATTATTTCATTTATTGCATATAGAGAAAAAGAAAATTGTTTGATTTTTATTCTCGTGATTAACATTTAAATTTCAATAGCAATTTTATTTGTTTCAATACATATTAGTACATTTCTTTAAGATATTAATCACAAATATCCATTCGTTTTTATTTGATTTCAGTGGAGCCTCAGTTAAGCCTGTGGACTCATTTTCTAAGTGTTGGTAATAAACATCTGCTTTATTTAACTTCTTAATGTTTGGTTTCAGTTGCTTTCACTAAGCATTAGAAATGTTGCTTTCAGTAAAGTAAGAGGTATTTTTATTATAACGGCACATTCATTCATCAAAAATACCTTGAAAGTAAGTAGAACTGAATAAAAGATTAATTTCGTGAATTTATGAGAGTAAATTTGAGGAGTAATTTTTTTAAAATTTGGTTTTAATAAATAAACCTTTATAAAGTTTTCTGTATCAGTTTTCTTTACTTACTCGAGAAAACCATGGTATTTCAAAACCACTTGATTAATTTAGGGATAACTATCGTGAGTTTTTCTGTAGCATTAGCAAAGCTTAATATCATTCCCTATTGAAACAACATATTCGTAACCAACTTCGAAAATTGGCATACATTGTGGCTAAGATCTAATTATCTTTTAATTAGTAACACCGCTTCAAATAATAACAGCTTACAGTTTACTTGATGTTCACCATTCTTTTTTTCTCTTGTTTTACAGATCTAGGGATTTCCGCCCCAAGTTTTCTGCCAGTGACTTTGCCAAAAAGTATAAGTTGGGAAATCCAATAGCAGGCAACTTCTTCCAGGCCCAGTACGATGACTACGTGCCCACCCTTCACGCACAGCTTGGATTCGACAAGCCGACATAAATAAACACTTTAGTGTAACAAAATATGTCCTAAAATCATTCTGGTTTTCCAACATCAGCTGCATTCCGCTAGCAGACCAGAAACACCCAGCTTTAAAATACCCGCAAATGTGGTTTATCTAAAATTTTAGAATTATTCTGTAGGATAAACTGATAATTTACTTCTTGTCAACTGCAAAGTTTACAATAGAAATTAGGAGCAGTTTGAGTACAAACATTTTCGAAACATCTATTGATACTATAGGAAAGTGTAGTCTCACATTTTCTTCCCAAAAGGGTGCACAAATATTGAGCTGTTAGATAAGCATGCACTGTGCGCTCATTTTCTCTGTGAAATAAAAGTATTACTGTCTTTCTAAAAAAACTGCGTTTCTTTTCATTTTACTATTTCCCTTATACTTCCTACTGATTCCATTTCAAATAAAAGGTAAGTAAGAGCTATTGTCAAAAGCAAGGGAACTCCAAAACATTGACATATATTTGTGGTATTTACCTTCTTTTTAAACTGCTGACGGATGGTGGTGTATGTGCATTTTTATAATAGGTATGCCACATTGAAAACAAAATCAGATGTATTACCTTCCACAATATTTACTGTTACTATTAGTATTACTATTATTACTCCTATTATTACTGTTATTTCTATTATCATTACCATTATTATTTCTGCTAAAAATGAGCAGATCGAAATTTATGTGCTATAAATATTAAAAACAGAAGCATTATTAACAGTGAAGTATTCTTCATATTTGAGTTTGATTTATGAGTCACTATGTTTACACTCAAACTTCACTTACTTGTTGTTCTATAATTGAAACGTTTTCAAGATCATTCGATCTCATCCTCAGCTGTTTGGTGACCAAATGAACCTTCCTCTTCTTCCACTACTACGGAGCTCCGATCACTCTGCCATCTGGTGTTAGGGGCACTAAGTTTTAATACTTCATTTAATGCCGGGATTTCAAAATTTATAACTTTATCACGGTTTTTGTTTATGAATATTTTTTGCCAAATATCCAATTCTATGAGTGTACTTAAAGATTTTAACAGTTTAATGTTGTCGGTTTTTGTTTATGAATATTTTTTTCCCAAATATCCAATTCTATGGGTGTACTTAAAGATCTTAACAGTTTAATGTTGTAATTAAAAAGGGAAGTCATAGTCGCTACATGGGTTAGTGTCACTTTGTACACTGAGTCCAAGTGTCCCATTACGGGCAGAGATGGAACTGTTAAAATCTTTAAGTACACCCATAGAATTGGATATTTGGGAAAAAAATATTCATAAACAAAAACCGACAACATTAAACTGTTAAAATCTTTAAGTACACTCATAGAATTGGATATTTGGCAAAAAATATTCATAAACAAAAACCGTGATAAAGTTATAAATTTTGAAATCGCGGCATTAAATGAAGTATTAAAACTTAGTGCCCCTAACACCAGATGGCAGAGTGATCGGAGCTCCGTAGTAGTGGAAGAAGAGGAAGGTTCATTTAGTCACCAAACAGCTGAGGATGAGATCGAATGATCTTGAAAACGTTTCAATTATACAACAAGTAAATGAAGTTTGAGTGTAAACATAGTGACTCATAAACCAAACTCATTTATGTGCTATGTTGTACATATTTTCCTACAGGGAAATATGTAATAAAATTATCTCTACTATTTTACTAGCGGCGTTTAAAAATGATTAGCACTACAATTTATTCAACAAACTCATTATCAAACAATTGAGACAACATTACAGATATTTCCCGCCAATGCACATATTCCATCATTCTGGCACCTTCCGTATTTGCGTAGCAAACCATTCTTTGAGGATATCCTTATGCCACTGATGGATAATTGCATGAAGTTAGTCATTACTAGGGCAGGAAGGGCCGCGCCGTGGCTCAGTGGTTAGACTGCTTGGCTCTTACCAAGGCGGCCTGGGTTCGATCCTAGGCGACAGCAAAGTGAGGTTTATGGACAACACGGCGCTGGGGCGGGTTTTCTCCGGAATCTCCGGTTTCCCCGTCATCTTATTCCACCGGTGCTCCATCTTAATCTCATGTATCATCAGTGTCATCGCCTGCGGTGCCGTATGTAGTAAAAGCGGGCGTTAAACACTACACATTTCATTGGGGCAGGAACTTTGGACACCAAAACATTGGAACGAGGTGGCTGCAGGTTGCGAGACACTGGCCTATGGAACCTCGTGATGCACTGCTGTCCTGATATAGAGTCACGTTTCGAGGGAGGGTCTGGGGTAAGAGTTGGCTGCTTTAGGGACAGTCCATAAAGTTTGTGAACAAATAAACGACGTCTCTGATGATTGTGTTAAACAAAAACATCAACGCGTTTTTAAAAACAATTCATCATATTCGAAACTGCGTTCAGTGCGAAATTATTTAAATAGCAACACAGATTCAAATATAAACTGTTTCAAGTGTGCTCCAATCACAACATGCGATGTAGAGTGAACATTCTCTCAATACAAAAATATTTTGTCAGACAATAGAACACGTTTCAAATTTGAGTATTTACGAATGTACGTAGTTGTACATTACAATAAAATTAGTGACTATAATTAAACTTTAAACAATGTTATTTCAATAGACCTGTGTATCCGTTCACAAGAGATAATGAATAAGCTTAGGGACTTTCTCATGTTATATATATATATATATATATATATATATATATATATATATATATATATATTATATATATATATATATATATATACGCGCTTAGTCAAGAGCCTCTGTTGTCGTCGACTGTACGTACCCAAGGTCGGAATCAGGTGTAGCGTGCTCTACAAACGTCATTCTCTCACCCTCAGTTCTTTGTAAACAAACCTAATTCTATGGTCTCGGCGTAGCAAACTTATTAGGTTCGATGTCTAAAGTTCTTGCCCTGGTCATTACTAGTGAACTGCTTACCCCTCATGATCTCTTCCATCCGTGGAATAGGACATAGTCACTAGGAGACAAATCGGGTGAATATGGAGGGTGTGACAGCACAGTAAATCCTAGTGTACGAATGATGGCCGTGGTCTGACGACTGGCATTTGGTCTGCATTGTCTTATTGAAGAACACCATGGTCCCATTTTTGATGGCGGCGTATTGAATGCGTCGACGGAGTTGTTGCAGTGAATTGCAGTACCGCTCACTGTTGATGGTCGTATTGGGAGGGAGCCAATCCACCAGCAGTATCCCTTCCTGCTTCCAGGACACAGTTACCATGTGCTTCCGAACGAATAGTCCTGGCCGTGACTTCTTGGGACGTGAGTTCGCAGTATGCTTCCACTCCATAGACTGGCGTTTCTTTTCCGGAGTCTCGTGGAAAAACCATGACTCGTCCATGTTGACCAGTTTCGCAAAGAATTCATGTGGATTTACACTATACTGTTGGAGCAACACCTCCATACGCTTCTGTTTCTGCACTTTGGTGAGGGTGTGTGGCACCCATTGTGCACACAACTTTTTCATCATTAATTTCTTCATGGATTATGGTGTGGAGGGTCCCCCGTGACAGACCTGTTGCCTTCACTAATTCATCAAATGTGATTCGCCTGTTCTCCAATATCAGGACATTGACAAGCTGAGTATTATTTGGTTTGCGTGCAGTTGATGGACGCCCAGTGCTCTTGCGTTTTTCAGCACAGTCCGTATCGTCTTTGAGTTCGTACACCCAACCAAACACGGACCTGCGACTTGGTGCAAATTCCGCATAGACGGCCACTAACCTTTTGAGGATATCTAACGCAGTCACTCCTTCCCTCCAGAGAAACCACACAGTCCACCTTTGCCCGTACTTGTCTGCTTCCATGTAGTTTCATTAAGGGCCACAAGCGTACACAAAAGACGGCACAATTGCTGCTCCAGTGCGCCATCTATAAGTAGCAACATCATCTGGTGGTAGTAGACAGTACTATTGCCTATCATCACCCATACATCGACACATATTTTAAGCTGCTACTTTGCTGAAGTTATAGGGGGAGACTTTTTTTGTAATTTACGTTCTCCAACGTTAAGTCCTATCGAACGATGAATGGAATGGGTGAAATGATGCTCAAATGAGCCCAGGGTAAATAAAGCTTAGAGTTACCCAACATTCGTCTTTCAGGATAAGGGTAAACTCTGGAAAAACCTTATCCAGGTAGCTCACCCTGACCGAGATTCTAACTCGGGACCTCTTGAACGTGAGGCAGATATGCTACCACCACGCTATCAAGGCGGGCCACAGGAGGAGTGCCAATCATTATTGAACGAAATAAATAATTCGATTAATTTGAAGTAGATAGTAAGTAAACAAATAAATAAAATAGCAAATCGTATACCGATACCTAGGTTATTACACCGGAACGCAGCAATTTATCTGGAGCGTTCGTCTCCCAAGTCCTCACACGGTAGGTTTCGGCGAACTCCGTAAACACAGATGACAAATTAGAAACATGAAATGCGCTATACTAGTACACTCTGACATCTAGTGACTAATATGCTAAGCTTTTACGCGCGCTCTTTGTTTTCTGTGTGCATTCGTTTTGTGCAAGTTTGAGGTTAATTACTACAGCTTAACCAGTTTGTAATTATGGCTGAGGGCGCACCAAACTCATCATCATATGTACCTTCCGAGCAACGAACTCCGACTCGGAAACATGCATGTACAGTCGTGCACAGTGATGGCCGCAAAATAATAGCGAAAGTTGCGATATAGAAAAGGATAACAACCAGCTAATGTTCCCACTCAGCAAATTAATAGAACGAGCTGCTGCTTACACAGGAAAAAGCGTCAGCACTGTCAGGCGTATTAAATCGTTTTGTGCATCTCATCCTAATGAATCACCAAAAAACACCAGGTGAAAGCAGGCAAGGCTGTGATCTGTATATGGTAATAACTAATATGATGTTTCCTTTCTTTCTTCTTTTCCCTTGAATCCTTTCCCTTTTGGTTTCCTCCTTTTCCTTATATCTTGCTCTTTTATCTTTATTTTTCTCTTGCTCTGAGTCCTTTGCATATTTCTGCATTGCTTTCTATTTCCCCCATTACCAAAGCTACACCGGTATTTAATAGAGGCCAACAAACCTGGGAGCAAGACTTACCTATGTTGTGGATGTTATGGTTCTCGAAAGGGGACACACTATTATTCGTTTACCTCCGTATAACTGTGATCTGAATGCAATAGAACTGGCGTGGGCAAAAATAAAGAGCGTTTTCAGCGGACACAACGTTACTGGTGATATGTCAGCCACACATCTGCAGAAACTTGCTATAGAAGCATTCTCTTCTGTAACTGCGACGGATTGGGAAGGATAATGCAAGAAGGTCCAAGAACTAGAAATGAAATACTGGAGAAATAATGGAGTAATAGAAAATGCGATTGATGAAATTATCAACACATCAGAGGATACTAACCATGAAACTGATGCAGTGGACTCAGAAATCGAAGAATCAGAAAGCGAATGAGTGAGTATTTATAGCTGTCATAATATTTGTTTACGGTTTTTATGTGTTTCATAAATAGTAGCGTATATAAATATACAGCTTATCGGATCGAGTACAATTTACTATTTGTCTACACATCTCACGCTTGCGGTGCATATCTTCGCTTATGTTACAGGCTATTTTGCTGAACTGTGTTTTTCAAGGTTGACCACACTGCAGAAACAAAAGAGTGTTAGCTCTTGCAGCTTCCCCTCTGCCCGCACCACACCGTAAATCCAGCGCTCTTCTTATCTTGCGCGTACTGTATATATACAGGATGTTAATGAGCTACACGAAATCATTTCAGGATTGTAGACGAGACTAATATAAGCAAGTTGCGGTAGGAAATGCATGTTCTGCAGCTAAACATAACGCAGTTATTTGTGTTAAACCTAATTGTCATCAGATGCTGAGAAGTTGATATTTAAACAAGGTTGGTGAAATTATTGGATTAGAATGTCTTTAAAACTGCTTCTCGAGTATAGAAGTATCAATACTTGATAGCTCGTTATTGGCATTCTCAAGATATAATGCTTCAAAAGATCTCTCATATCACGAACTGACCACCTGCCATGGTGACATTGAACAGCAATTAACTGCCTTCTTGCTTCATGTAGCCTACTCTAATGGTGTTTCTGTAACGGGTTTGGTGACCCCATCCGTAACGCCGAAAATTGTGTTCCACAGGTCATTGTTTCGGAACCTACGATGTAGTTAATTTTTGTTCTTTTTCTTTTTAATAGGTTAATTCTAAGAGGAAGAAATGGCAAGATTCGTAACTAAGAACGTTAATACGATTGGCCAGTGCAATAACACTACTATGATTCCTTGATTCGGAACCCTGAAACTAGTGTACCGTCATTTTTGCATTGAAAATGCAGGTCGCCATTTCGCGCAGTTTGTATAAACCTGACGTAAATAGTTGCATTTACTTTTTATTTTATGTAAGTTCCGCTACCTTTTAAGCTACTTCCCATTTAGACGTACAGCATGTGAAGGTATTAGGCAGGATTCAAGCTTTGTTAGAAAGAATTAGAAGTAATTGCACTGAAAAGGTGAAATTACTCTGTAAAATGCATATATTTATGCAAGAATTAAGAGCTTAGACAAAATATTGGAAAAAAATAATAAAAAGAAAAAAGTGAAGGAGGCTTGAACTCATTTACTTCTCACTTGAAAGCTAATGTCAATGCTACAGAGAGTGAGTGCTGCTACATATATCTCTTCATTTTCGTGTGTTGTGGACGCAAGTGTTAGGATAATTAGCAGTGACGTACTGGCACTTTAGAAACTTACAGCCATAACTTTCACATTTAAACCAACAGACTATAAATCTCCTAGGTCATATTACTTGTTTAAAATATCTCGACCTGCTCTAAATATTTCGGTGTGTTACAGATGTTCAGTAAGAATCAGAAATATTAGAGTAGTGGGTTACAGAAGCATATAGATTACAATTACAATTTTCCACACATTAAGTAGATAGAAAAATAATATTTTGAAAGAACAATTTATAGAATATGAGGAAGAGAAAGCTGTATGAATGTAACTCAGTATTTTTATATATTTTCTGCTACCTAGCTCTACGTACAAGGGTATTCCACCAAGATTTCATCGAAAAAGACCCATTTAATCCAAAAAATGAATTTAAGACAAAATGTCAAGGAGATTGAGTGGCATAAATACCAAATTACATATTTGTTTCTTTTCTAAAGATGCGACTCGACGATCACTATAAAAAAATCTCTCCCCGAAACTACATTGGAGTTTTTCATTTGTTTGGAGAACATTTTGATTTTTTCAATAATGCATTTGACAGTGGTAATGAAAATATGAATTTTCGAGTCATGGCAAATAAAATTCTATCTTTGATATGTCATTTTAACTTGGAATGTCTTTTAGGTAACTTTTTATGTTGATAAGTCCTAACAAGGGAACTATTACTATGCTTATTCCTGTATTCTCTTGAGAGTTTCATGGCATCATCTCTGCTCTATGTGAGGACTTTGTGCCATAATTTGGGTACGGAGTAGAGCTAGAAGTTACCGAGAATGAGTCCAGGATACGTAGGAACATATAGGCATAATAGCATAGCATTATCATGGAGGGATTGTTTACCCCTGAAGGCAGCGGTCTACAGGTGGCATACTTAGGAGCGCCGTTGTCCACACCACGCCCAGAGCTGATGAGCGATGTCCAGCAGCTACTTACAAGTGGTCGCATGTGGCACTTTCTAGGCTTCCATTTTGGGCGTTGCGGTTCTATTCCGCAGAATATTTTTGGTACACATTGAAGCGAATTAATGGCGAGCAAAGAGTTCCACTTTGGCGCGAGTTTGATGCAAATGTAAATAATGGTGTTTATCTCAGGGTAAAGCAATGAGATTTCTCCCAGGGTATGCGTGTATATGTGTGAGAAGGATGGTTTAATGACACTGTAATGCCCGTTTCAAACTGGTTTAATGACTGCTTCTTAAGAACATCGAACTTGAAGTTGCCGAACAAGGGTTACCAATATCACTGTTTAGAGTTAGTGTTTATGAAATGTTTATTACTCGATAAAACTTAATTCGTTCTTCACGTATATATGAACCATCAAATATATTCTCTCATCGCTTCTGGTCTGCCCTCGACCAAGACAGAAGAAGAGGACTTTCTTAATGGTTTGCCAGCCACGAACTGATTCACTGTCCTCACAGTTGCGCGTGAGTCTCTAGCTTTCACTTTCTCGAAGCCCTTTATACACACAAAGATTCCTTTTGTGACAATTTTGCCCATTGTCATTATTAGGGGTCCGAAGAATGCCTTTACAAGGTCAAGTGCTATACATTCAGGTTTCTTACTAAGAAAACCCTTTTTCTCCCGTGTCTTTTGTTAAACAACTCAACCAACTCCGTTGCTATTCAACCCAACTGCACCTGCACGCGTTCCACACAAATATACATTACTATGAAATCAATTACGATTCTTTATACATCGCAACCCTTAATTTCGGTATTAACATGGTTTATATATCATCAAATTTTCAGGTGCGTAGCGGTGTGAGTACAGCGATAAGCTCCCTTGTGACGTAGATACAAAACTTCACTCCGAGAAAAATGTTGAGGTGAATATAAGTGCAAACAAATTGATGTAGAATGCATTTCATACTAGGATGAACTATTTTCGATATATTTGTTCATTGTCGGTTTAAATTATACTACGTTTTAAAATATACTCCATAGTGTTCTATTGCTTATCGTTTTATCAAACTAATCGCTAGAACATACCACACTTATTATCACTAATTCGTGAACTGCTTCATTGCGGCGACTCTTCGCCACAGAGCGACAGTCGTTTATTAAACTCGAACCTTGAAACAAAAACTTTAAGCGCCACACACTTATTCATCTAAGCTTTGCAACAGCTTAATACGACTATATATGTTTGGCGCAGCCAGAAGCCTTCTGGGCATAGATCCTTCTAGAAATACTCTCTAGAATGTATTATAAGGGCATTTGCACATTAAGAGCACAGCTTACCCCTGCCTCGTTATGCCTTCCTGACATTAGTTATTGCCCGCCGAGGGAAGTCTCTACGGCTCCTCCCACAAACAAACAGCAATGGTCACGTAACTTCAAGGCAATCGTAGATGTGACGGTATTAAAATTAGCATATTTCGAGGAGATTTTCAAGAATACCGCTCCATTCAAACTGCTCTTTGCATAGAAACGTATTCGAAAAGTTCGATTTTATCAAAAAGGAGTAACAGTTTTTATTAAAATACCACAGGTTTAAGTTAATTTTATGACAAACATATATTTTGGATTCCTGGGAATTACCTATAAAGCTCTGTTCATGAGCTTTACGCGACGTTTGAGTAAACTGTAAGATATACACAAAATCCTACACCCAAACCAAAATGTAGATTCCTTAAAACACACAATTTATATAAAATGTACTACTATGCGAGATGGCTCAAAGCAAAAGTAAACTGGTATGATATCGTAGGGACCATAACAGAGGTAACGTAATACAGTGAAATTGTACAGTACAAGTGGTTACATTGAAGTAAGAACAAAGATTTTAAGCTGTTACTCTGGCAGAAACATGCCTTGTTGATTGACCGTTCGTAGCACTGCATTCCAGGGTCCAAGATAAAATGTGAACATGTTTATCATATTATGGAGTACTTAATGCATAATTCTGTTACAAATTTAAATATCTCAGTGCTCAAAGCAAAATTACGAGGGCCGTTCAGAAAGTAACCTCCGATCGGTCACAGTGCGGGTAGTGGGGGAGTAGCGACGCCATATGTGCATTCACGCACTCAGCAGGTCAGTCGGCATCAAGCCGTGGTCGAGTGAACGTCGTATCTGCGCTAGTTTAGTGTTTGTGGCCGTTTGAAATGTGTGCTGCAATAGAAAACCCCGCCAAATGTGAAGTGCGTGCTGTTATAAGGTTTTTTACAGCCAAAGGATATTCTGCAGCAGCTATTCATCGTGACTTCCGGTATCGTTTTTTTGCACGATAACGCCCGTCCTCACTCTGCTCGCAGAACAACAGCCCTTCTTGAGTCCTTCAAGTGGGACGTTGTCAACCATCCACCGTACAGCCCAGATCTGGCGCCAAGCGATTATCACCTCTTCATGCATATGAAGACATGGCTCGGGTCCCAGCGGTTTGATGACGACGAAGAGCTCAAAGATGCGGTCACAGGCTGGCTCCAGGCACAAGCGGGTGATTTTTATGCAGAAGGAATTTCAAAGCTTGTGAACAGATACGATAAGTGCCTCAATCGTTATGGAGACTATGTAGAAAAATAGTGCAAAGATGTAGTTGTAAGATGTATATATTAAAATATTTTTATTTAACTTGGTGAATTTTTTGCAATCAACCGGAGGTTACTTTCTGAACGGCCCTCGTAAATAAAGTAAATGATATCTTAAAAGAAGAATACATCAACGGCTGAAATATATAATGCACTAAAGAAATATAGTTACTAAACTTCTTTACTTTTCCTTTCAAATACTTTTTTGTCATCTTTAACAAGAAAAAATAAATTAAAACTATTTTATATGTAACTGTACCAAGATCATTACACACACACACATAATTTATAGAGGAGGGATAAATTAAATTAATTAAAATGTCATTTAAGTTTAATAAGCTAAGATGCAACGTTGGTCATGTCATTAGGTATGGTATAAAATTTATGACTATCTTTACTACTACTTCTGAGCCCAACGACTGCCTGTGCCTGCTCTATATAAACACAGTGAGTACGTTGTCAACTTGCAGTTTAAGAGTAAACAACGCAACGTTCTAACATGAAGTGTTACACGTATTATCTCCTTGCTGTGATAGCATTGACCAACGTAGGTGCTGGTTTCGAAGGTTTGTATCACTATTTTCATTAAAGATTTGTTTTGTTTGTTTTTACGCAAGGAAATAAAATTTTATATTAACATCCAGTCATACAAATACCGTTTCACATTCTAACCTCAACAATTTGTATTCACTAGATTTTGGACGCTATATGGCTCGTACTGCCTTAGAAACTACATTTTAATTCAAGTACATGAGAACTATCAAGTTAGGAGAATTTTTAGTTTTCTGTTTTAACGTTGTGATAGTCTGGTGGCCTTCAGGTGTTGAGATACTTAACTAAAATGCTGTCAACCTTTTCAGATAAAATAAAAATTAGTGTAATGCCTAAAAGTAACTTTAACTTTTTCTTCAATTAAATACTGTTTTTACTTTCTCTACTACTATTAATAAGTAGGGGAAGCATTGTACCAAAAAGAAGAATGTACTTGGGGCCCCCTGAAACAAAAATATATTTTCAGAAATAGGTTTGTGATTCTGTTTCAACAATCTAACTCAAAAATGAAAAGTTGGTTGTAAACCAAGATTGATATTTTAGCTTCAGTGTATTCCGTCTTGCCACATGAGGAAAAAGCATCCACTCCAAACTAACCTTTACACTAAAACTTTTCGAAATTACGATTACATCAAAATGGCTCCAACATTCTTATTCAGATACCTATGTTTACAATTATTTACACGACAAAAATTTATCTACTCATAATTTTCTGGTAGTAGCCTCTTAAGTCTCTTTATTTTGAATTAATTTTCCATACTAATAATACCGATATTTCATAAAATAACATGGGTTTTGATATTCCTTAAACAATGAAATAATTTTAAGGAAAACACTTTGTTTGTGCACAGCATAAAACAAAGACGAAATGGTTATACTACCAAACTTAAATACAAACAAAGATGTGGTACAAAGATTATCAAGAAAATTTCTGTATCCAAAAGTACCCCTTAAATGGTACTTTTTACCATCTCAAAAATGGATCTAATGATTTTGACTTTATCACAATATGCTTAAGATGTTTTCATGAGAAAATGAATATATACCTTGCATTTTCTGAGAGTGTACTTGGAGGTATTTATTCTGAATGGTTTTTTAAAAACTGCGCGAGAAATATGTAACGTCTGATTACAAGGTTGAAGCACAGGTTTATTTATGCCAAATACACTTTTAGTGAAGTGAACTATTTCCAAGAGATGCTTTGGGATTGACTGGAATTTTTCAACACTTCCTTTGCTAAATAAATTATCCTTTTTTTCTGCTGATTGTACCAAGACAACAGAATTTCAAAGGCATTAGCTTATTTTATACCTCTATTCTCGTTGTACCTACAAGCGTATATCTAATTAAAGAATCTCAGCAAATATTTATCACCATTAACATGAAGTATAATTTGTATAAGTGTAAGTAGAGAAATATATGCGAGTGCAACATCACATATATTGTACTTTTACTTAATAAATGCATTGATTAAAATGCGAAAATAATGCCATAGCTTAAGTACTTTTATCACAGTCACTGACCTCTTGCCTTTTAACACTATGCAGGAATAGCATATTGTACCACTAATTTTACATTTTGAACACTGAGACTTTGCCAGTTTTACAGTTTGTACCAACCGACAATAAAAATAGTATAATACATAAGAATAGCTTTCCAGACAACTCATTTAATCGAAACAGAGATCATAGGAATAAAAAATAAACATAGGACATAATTTGAAAATCCATGTGTATAACTATTAGGTTCATTTCTGACTGGTAAATAAGGCATCATTAAAACGGTGGATTGGCGGTAAGACGCTCGCAGTGACAAATAACGTCACTTCTCTGAATGCACAAAAAACAGAAGGAACTTTGTCAGATTTGTTTACGAAAAAACAAAATATCCGTTCTTAATTACTTTCTCACCTAAAACAATCTGAGACCTTGCTGAGAGATACGTGTCTTACGTTAGGAATGCAAATGTACTTGAAAAAGAAGAAATTTGCGAACCGTCAGCAGATGTTTGACCGACATAAGCAGATAAACAAGTATTTCTTGGTCAATGTCATAACATTTACAGTAACACTTCTACTGGAAAGTTCTGGAAAACCAGAATGCAGCCAAACAGTATTTTAAACCATTTATTCACGCTAATTCGTTAAACTTGTTCCTGAAGCTCCAGAAGTGAAATATCTCGGCTACTCTAAGCAAATATTCCATGTTAAAGGAAACTAGTTGTGGTACATAAATTACCTCGTCTATTGCACCCAAAAAGTCTATGTAGAGATTTTCTCAGAAACTCCCAGACACATTTCAGAAAAATGTCCGCATTTGTGTTTGTCTGCATCTGAACAGGACAACTCAGAAAAAAGTATGATAAATACCAAATTTATTGTTTCAGTCAGGTACGATCTAATCACGATTTGAAATGGAAAACCTTATTGGCAGTATTCTTCAATCTTACTGCAGCAATGTCGATCGAATATAATATTTAGAAATATTTTAATGACTTATGAAGGCTTTTTCAATCGAATAATTCTCTATGACTCCAGAAAAAACTTCCAACACGAAATTACGTAGAGCTATATACCTACATTCAAATGTTTTTTTTTAAAACAGAAGCTAGCAACAGTGAACTGCAAACATTACATAAAATATGATTATTTGTCACATACTTCACTTATCTTTTAAGAAATTACTGAAAATTTTGACAGAATTTAAGATATTAATTTCTCAAACCTTGTTTCCATCGTCAGTCCATATTTTCCTTCATTGTCATCGTTACTGTAGTTAGATGTTGCATTATTTTTGTATTTATTACCAAACTGAAAATGAAACAAAATTAAAGATGAATCGATTGGCGGTATTTCAAGACCATTTAATTGCTTTAATAATTAAACTTATGGATTGATTTCATGGTTAAATGACCAAAAATGATTCTGAAACTCATTTAACAGTCTGTTTATATCTAATATTTCCAAAATGATCTTTCGTTCTGGTTTCTAAATTACGTTTGGTCCTTGCTATGTAAACCTGGTCACAATCTAAAAAATTAAATTGATGAATGCTAGAGTTTCTACTGTCGGGAACTTTTATCTTATTTTACAGAAATATAGCAAATTTTTAATGTATTTATATTCAGGAACCAAAATTACAACACATCCTTTAAAAAAATTGAAAATGTTGATTAAACCAAGGATGGTAAGTAATTATTTTTAAAATTATAATCATCTTTTTATTTTAAAGGGTAGAAATATCAGTTAATTTTTTTAACCTAAATGTTTCAATCCTTTTATATATAAAACCTTTATTAAACCATTAATTAAAGCAGTATTAATAATGTGTTTTTATTTAGGGTTATATAATGAACCAATAAATCAAACTATTAAATGCAGAAAATTTATGTGAAGTAGGATTAAAACTTCTTTTTTGTAATTATCAATATGAGCAGATTTCCTATAAATACCATAGTTTAGTTTGTTATTTCTTTCCATCTTCTAGTCAAGAAAGACACTCATTTATTTCAGTTTCTAATATGAATTTTGTAGCTTTATACTGTAAATTTACATGTTTAAAAACATCATTAACGAGTTTATTTGTTTATGATTGTCTCTGGCCATGATTCATTTGTCCATATTGCCTATATGCTTCAGCTCACTTTCTCTATCAAATACATTTCGAATAAATAGAGAAGGTATTGCATTCCATCAAAATATTGGATACGGAGTTACACTTGATACCCATTTTGTGGTGTGTGAATCCAGAAAAGTTTGTTTATAAAAAGTTCTCTGAATACGTGGTCTACAAACAGCGTAACCTAAGAACGAAATGTCGGCTAAGTACCAAACTTCGTTTTCAAGTATTCGGCAACATTTTTTTTCCAAGAAAATACTCCAACCCCAAAATAATCTTTATATTAAAATTTTTCGACAATTTTGCTTATGATTAAAATATTGCAGAATCCTGCAGGCGATAATGGTAAACAACTCACGTTTTGGTCATAAAGAACGCAAAGAAAAAGCATTCCATGAGCTATCGCATTGACTTACAGTCTTTACACATGGGACAGACAGAGATTAACGAATTAGGCTTCTGAAGGTCTTCCTCTCTGTATTTATCGCAATTAACTACCTGGTTTGTCTAGAACAAATGCACTTCCTCCATATCTATATTTGGTGCTTAGTCACTGCAAGTAACCTATTGTTTTTACATTTTTATTTTCTCTACCACTTTAGTATGCAGAGGAAACCGCGTTTCACACAAAAATTCGATATAGAATTTTTACTGCAGATCAAACAATTATTTTAAAAAAGTGTTCGGGATATGTGTATGAGCAGCATATATGAAAAATAAAACGTAAGTTGAATACCAAACTTGTATTTAGATTCAGTTCCAAGGATCGGACACAAAGATTTTCAAGAAAATCTCCTCATACCGCACTACTCTGAGAATATATGTGTTGGTCAATTTCAGGCGTCATTTGTCATTTGGATTCCTTTAGCTTGTTTCCGATGTTAGAACTTAAAACAGTTTAGCAAATTTTGTACCAAGGGACCTGCTCTCTATACAGGAGACAATACTGTATATAACCTAGAACTTCTTTTACTTTTTTCAGCAACTTGTAGATTTGTGGAATTCTTAAGATGAATAGTAATTTCATGTTTCATTTTTCTAGTTGAAACCGTTTTGAAAGAAGAGGAGATTATCCCTGATATCATTGACTCGCCACCTCAGCATGTTCTACAGGTAATAAACTGGTTTTATTTAATATCCTTTTTCTTGTAAAAAACCACATCGTATTTAACATTTTGTTTTCTGTTTTAGCGTTTCTTAGATGATATTTCCATTTTTCGTTTACTTGTCTGTAAATAAACGTTGTTTTCCTCACAACGTATATAGGAGTGTTAATTAAATTACTGTTAATATTCTCTTAAAGGTGATTTTACTGGAATAATAACGTACTTAGTTTTAGTATATTTTTAATTTACGTCCTACAACATTTGAAACAGTTCTATTTTAATTTCAGCCCCAAAAATATTGCTTTTATATTAGCTATTATAAATATATTTTAGAAATACTTAAAAAGAAATCCTTGTGAATGGTTGGAAGTGTTTTGTGAAGTGAACGAGATTGGGTGAGAAAGGAAGATGTGTGGTAATGTAAGCTGGGAGTGGAAAGGAACCAATAACGTTAATTTGTTCTAACGACGTTGTTTAAGGTTTAAAATCCTTTGAAATAGTATTTGAATGTTAAATTTTTAAAGATTCGAAAAGGAAATAATATATTTAATCATATAAGTAAAACGATTGTCTTGATCGCCATGCGTGATGTAGCAAATTAGAGGTTTAGTTGCCATGCTGAAGGAGAAACTAATAATCTTTATTTTGCAAAAAGTGTTATTCGAAGTTGTAACGTCGAAGAAGACGAAGGTGAATCAGTCTAAGTGTGGACAAGAAAGACGCGAAATGTTAAGACATGTTCATACACGATAGTAAAAAGTATTCAATTATTATTTCTTCTTAAAAGAGTATCCATCAATTTTGTGTCAAGGTGTTTATATTGTATATTCATAAAGCATGTGGAAAGAAGAACTGAAATCATTGTACTTGCAATGTACTTTGTAATTGTACTTTGCAATTCGATGTGGGTCCTGCCCGTTGCAATTCTACATAAAAGTCATGAATATTGCAAACTGTGTGTAATCAATGATGTGTTTGAGAGAAAGAATCAACTTGAAGATGAAGTACATGAATTACTCAAGGTAAGTTACGCTTTGCCTCCACCGCACCAAACAGAGCGTTTAAGTAAAAAAATGCATAATTAATTTTGAAACTTTTGTAAAATATATTGCAGTACACGGAAATACTAACTTCAGCAACTATGAAACCAAATCGCGTAGGAGAAACGGAGGGGTGGGATTCAGAAAGTCGAGACAAGGGTATTTTTGTTTTCCATGCATGTTCACCACAAAATATCCAGCGTAGTTTGCGAATCAACTAGACATTAGCTATTACACACGCACAGCATAGAATTAGACATCCCACATTTGTCTTAATTTACATGCATATTCCGTAAAGGTTCGTTTACAGGGTTTCATCCCAAGCAGGTTCGTTTTAACATAACATATATTCGCATTTAAGTACTAGTGTTTTGTATATCCTTTTCAACAATTTATTATTTTATGAAATGGAATTAGAATGTCCATTACGCTTGAAGCCCCATGTCAAATTATTTTACAATGGTGAAAGAACCATCAAAATTAACAGATTTTTTGAGAACACACTGTACATATAAGAACACAAGTTTTCGATCTTTAATATATTGAAATTTTACTCAGCACACCTTTAAAATATAACTCCATTTCATTTTCAGGTATGCTATGGGCACAAGGAAGTGCGACTGGGTAACGAGTTGACACCAACAGAGGTGAGGAATCTACCAACTATTAAGTGGAATGCAGATCCCAATGCATATTATCTGCTTATCATGACAGGTAGGTACTAATTAGGTTGTTATTGTAACACTAAAATTGCTACTATTACAATGTTTGTATACTAAACATTTAACTGTAGTATCCTCAGATACACAGCACATCCTCGGAATGGCATCCTAGTACCTTAGGACTGCATTCGGTGAAGCATAAATTATACACATTTTTAAAGACAGAAGTGTTATGATATTTTTTTACGTTTCTTTTTGATATGTTTCTGTATCATTTAGATATTCCAAATATTTCAAATTTTCGAATCAATCGCAAAAACTATACTAAGAGTGTATAACTAAGTATAGCACTCATCTTACTATACCCACTGCATAATACAGTATATATTATGTATGTGTCACACACTCTTTCAGTCTGCCTGTCCTTTCACTAACATATCCGTTACAACAATAATTAAGAAATTGTTAGTTGCACATTTAATAATAATGTTTGTCCTTGCACTAACGCATGCATCATACGAACATTGAGCTAAAAATCTTAATAGTATAACCCATATAAAAGGGAGCACATTTTTATGCTATATCTTTCATAATAAATGTACACCTTTTCCCACGATAAAGTATTCCAGGGAATAGACAAAATTGAACAACTAAAAAGGGGCATTTAAACTATAACCCATTTCGTCCCTTGATACGGTCTCGCTTAGATATGTACGTTTGTGAAGAAATCCTATGTAACTTAATTACCAGGCATCGGCAATTTCAAGTGGTTGGTTTCAGGTTAACTACATCGCACCGGAACATGGGATTGGGTAGTTTATCTACGTGGTCACAGAATAAAATACAGTTACAGTTCAATTAGCTTACTTTCGTCCTGGATTTAAGGCTTGGATATACCAATGCTTGATTACACTTACAGTTTCCTTAGAAGCACAGCGTATCCCAAATCAAATGCATTTTGAGACCATACATTGCCGTTTTAACAAGCTGCAGATGGATTCCGTTTCCACAGCTTCCGTATTATTCAGAAAAGAAAATTCACAAAGTAAATAATTTCACTGAGCCGAAACATTTTTTCCGAAATCTCTTAAACAGGATTCCAGTTAATTGTGTATCGCTGTATAAAGTAAGAATTTTCAGTGAACGGTAAAATATTTTCAGATCTTGCATTAAAAAAATAATGCTTCGTGATATACTAACACAAAGTGTTAACGACACCCTTCAAGTAACAAGGAAGACTTACCAAGGATGTGATGTTCAGATCATCTTGTTTCTGGAGTGTGATCATATCCGCACCTTCCTATTGAACTCTGCACCTCTGTAACATTAAATATATTAAAATTAGAAGATATCTTTTCCCATGCTTTTATTTTTAATCTACCTACAGAATGATTCTGAGGAGTTGCTTGCTAATTCGCAGATCTTCCTGACTACTGGTTATAGGACAAAGGAATGACTACTGGTTATAGGACAAAGGAATGACTCAGATGTACAATTACATTATCTACTACTTTGGGTGTATTTCACCCAAAAATACGATAGAGGGTCCACTGAGAATACAGTGTGGAGACTCTCCGAATAACAAATACATTTTAGAAAAAGGAACGCGCGCCTGCGTGTGTGTACTAGGTCTGTTCAAAAAGTTCTGGAACTTTGTCCACAAAATGTTTCTACGCTTACCTGTTACTTATTGTGTATAATCTCCTTCGAAGTACCCTCCTCCACAACTGATTCACGGCTCCCAATGCCGTTTCCACTTCCATAAGCATCCTTGGTACACCTTTATCTGGGTCGCGCGAAGTGCCGTTTACAAATATTCTTTTATCTCCTCTATCGTTGCAAATCTTCGTCCTTTCAACGGGATTTTCAACTTTGGAAATAAAAAAGTCCGCAGGCACCAGGTCTGGAGAGCATGGAGGATGAGGTCACGCACCACAGGGACGAATGTGCGGGTGCGTTATCGTGATGCAAGAGCCATGAACTCTCTCGCCACATTTCAGGCCGTTTCCTTCTCACATTTTCTCGCAGGCATCGCAATCCCGATAGTATCACCGCTTAAGAGTTTGTCCCTCTGGCACGAATTCATGGCGTTCCTGACATGAGCGTCGTCGGTAGACGTCGAAGGACGTCCTGAACGACGGTCATCTTTAACTTCCACCCGGACATTTTTAAACCGCGTGAAGCATTCGTAACACCGAGTACGGCTTAAGTACTCGTCACCATAGGCCTCTTGTATCATTTGGTGTGTCTCGGTAAAGATTTTATTGAATATCACGTAAAATTTAACGCAGACGCGTTGCTCCTCTAACTCTGCCATCTCGAAATTCGCTGTGTGACACAACGTTATACTCGATACAGCACTGAACGATAGCTAACATATATAGAACAATGAAACTTTCGGTATTTATACATCAAACATAGGCGCGTGCAGAGATGCCAACAGCATTTCGCTCCAACACTCCATTGGCGCGAAATTACAAATGTTCCGGAACTTTTTGAACAGACCTCGTTTGTGTATGTGTTCAATCTGTGAACAGAATAACACAAAATGAAAATTTGAATGAGAATTAATGTTTTCTAGAATATACCCCAACCCAAACTACTTTCACATGAAAAGATTACATTTTTTATTTTTTCGAAAATGGCTAAAGATTACAATAAAATGTAATAATTTGTTACCAGCTACACTTATCTCTTTAATAAATAATAAATTATTCACTGTACACAGAACTAGTTTCGTAAATACATCCTCTGCATCTTCAGCCTAGATGTTTATTTCTGACACCGTTACTGGTGCTAGGTGACGGATTACTTTTGTATTTATCACCAACCTCTGAAAGTAAAACAAAGAACACCTAGGCTGAAGATGCAGATGTATCTGCGAAACTAGTCCTGTATACAGTGAAGGATTTAGAATTTCTTAAAAAGAGAAGAGAAGTTTGTAAAAGTTATATTTTATTGTAACAGTTGTATTGCGCCTCCTTTTTAGCTTCAGTTTTTACGTATGACTTAATATATTGTTTAAAACCCATTTCAGATATTTGAATAAAAATAAAATGTATATCTGCAACTTTTTACAAATATCTTTTTAAATTACACAACTCTGAATGAATTCTGTATATTTGGTAAACTTTAAGAGCCTTATGAAAAAATATTCCGATCTTGTTAAAGCTCACAGTTTAAGTAAATCTTCCTGTAACATCTTTCATTTATGAGGTATTTTTTTTAATTGTTTTACATTTTCAAATGTTATTTTTCCCCAATGGCAAACGATATTAATTTTTTCTTGTGAATGTGTAAAGGGCAGAATTTGAAAGCCAAAATATAGTTCTCCTATTTTTTAAAAAAACCTGATTATTTTCACCTTGGTCTTCTGTCTAGGTACTGTCTATGTACTGTATTCAGCCAAAAATTCAATACGAAAATTTCATTTTAAATTCATATTTTTAAGTTCCATGAATGACAAAGTGATTTTTGGAAGAAATATCTCTATATCCTTATAGCTACATAAAATGTGTAAATACGCAAAGAAAGTTTATCTGTGAATACAACAATTAATTATCCTTCTTCATTTGCAGATCCAGATGCACCCAGTCGTAAAAATCCTACCGTTCGCGAGTTCTTACACTGGATGGTGGGAAATATCCCTGGCTCTAAAATCAAGCTAGGCGACACACTTATGCAGTACATTGGTTCAGGTCCTCCAAGAGGATCAGGTTCGTAAAGGAAGAACAAGACTTTTTCTTCCTTTTGTCAAGATTTTATTACTGAATTTGCTTAAAATGCCGTATCTCATGTTGAAAAATCTAATTATTGTGAATGGTAGAACACATTTTATAATTTTTAAATATATATAATATGCTGTTGATTAAACTAAGTTCTCAGAATGTGTTTTAACTAACTCATGTTTGTTTGATAGGGTTCCATCGCTATGTATTTATCGTGTACAAACAACCTGGAAAGATAACTTTCAACGAACCATTTATGCATCATACGTGAGTATAGCTATTTTAACTAGAATTAAACAGATAAGCTTTAACATATTCTTGATATTGGCTTAGTTAAACCATATTTCATTATAATTTAACAATTCAGATTATAAATCAAGTATCATTTTAAGAGGGTAATAATATTAACCAGCTCCAGAATTTTCCAAATCAAGAAACGTCACACTGCACCTCCTTTTTTGCCTTAGACTATATAATATAGATGAATTGTTCTTTCACATTGGCCGTGTGTAGACTAAAGTATGGAAAGATAGAGTCAGACTGAAAAATTCAATGCCAAAGCCGGGATTTGAACCTCGGATCTTCTAGTTGCCGTCCAGCCGCTCTAACCCTTGAGCTACTATGTCCAACGTGTCGACATGACGTTAAATTCTCCAACTGACTCATGTTTTTCCCAGTAAATCACTTAGGCGTTCTCATAAACACATGAGACAACTACCTTAATGGTGACTTACAACATGTAAGTGCTTTAAGGCCCGGGATCTATAGTTAATCACTATTAGGCCAATTAATGGAAATTAATTGTTCTTTCATACCGGCCGTGTGTAGGCTAAAGTATGGAAATATACTTAAGATAGTTGTCTCATGTGTTCATGAGAACTCCTAAGTGGTTTACTAGGAAAAACATGAGTCAGTTGGAGGATTTAGTGTCATGTCGGCACGTTGGCCATTACAGCTCAAGGGTTAGAGCGGCTGGACGGCAACCAGAAGATCCGTGGTTCAAATGCCGGCTATGGCATTGAATTTTTCAGTTTGACTTTATCTTTCCACATATAATGTTTTCAATATATATCTAATTTGTCGATAAAATTAGGCGTGTCATTGGAGGGTAAACAAGCTTTGGTCCTCACCCTCGTTTTACACAGAGTCGCTGTAAATTCCGACCACTTTCCAACATATACGAAGTGGAGGGAGAAAGAGTTATTCGAATATCGCTAGAAGGCATGCTTGAAGTAATGGCTCCATTCGGAAAAATAAATCTTGAACATATTTTAATCAAAATGCCTTTGAGGCACTCAGTTTCGTTTTCCGTGAAGCACCGTTTAGATAAATTAAGTATTTAAAGAGTTTCTAGTAGCTAAAACGTTTTGAAATAGATTCCACGGTCAATTTTAATTGCGTAATAGATGCCCTTAGGTTGATATTACTGCATGTCCACTTTCTGGTAGCTGCGTTAGTGTGGGTACCCTTAGAGCAGAACGGACCTCAACAGTATCTATGTCCGTCTAAACACATGTGTATGTGGTGCTTGCAATGAGGGCAAGATAGTGTGTAAGCGAATGTTTGAAACTATTACAAATTATTATAACAAATATTAATGATTACACAAATAGAACTATTTGTAAAAAAGAACTTAACTTATCTTAAGAAAATGATGTCAACTTTTCTTATTATTTGAGATCAATTTCACGAACATTTACCCGCATCTTCAATCAACCAAGTCAACTTCAATTTGACTGAAGATGTGGGCAAATATTCGTGAAATCGATCTCAATTAATAAGAAAAATTGACATTTTCTTAAGATAAGTGAAATTTTTGTTGCAAGTAGTTATATTTATGTAATATTTATTGCTTCCCTGTAGCTAACTTCAATTTTTACGTAAATATTAATGACTTTTAGTGGATACTTATGAGATCCCTGTAGCTGAATTGGCATGACTACTTCCCACATCAGCAACAAAGGAAGTAAATGCTCGAGTTCAGTGATGCAACAAATAAAAACCCCAATTGCTGCTAAATATATTTATTATTTAGGCACCTAACAGTGCAAACTTACACTTCAGAAAACGCTGCCCAAGCTCAGAACAAACCCATTGATCCCTCAAATCGAATTATAACTAAACTATTAACAAGGAAAGTACTTAGGCTCGAACAAACATATCTGTATGAAAGTTTAGTTACAGGAACATTACGTACCTCTCTGTGTGCTGGTGGGTGTCGTTTTTCTGCAACTCTGCAATCATGCTTTAGATATCACTGTAGATGTCATTGTAGACACCATAAACGATGAAGATATTTTAAATACGAGGTAAATGGGGTCTTTCAACAAAATGCTTACAGCAATATGAATGACTATAAAACGTACAGTGAAGAAGAGTAAGTTGATCGCATGTCATATTTGCACATTCTATATCAGTGTTGAACGTCACGTCAATTACACTTCTGAAGTTGTCCACTAGTTCACCAATATCGTAGCAAGCGTTCTGCCACGCTTAACGATGCATTGGTCTATATTGTCACCGTGTGACATTGTTGTGCTGCTGCCACAAGCCGGAGCCGGGCGCATGGGCAGGAGAGAAAGAGACAGAGAGGCTCCAGAGCGTTCCGTCCATTGTTGTTCTCAGAAGGTCTGTGGCTTTCTAGAAACAATGGCTGGGGAGGTATAAATACCGTCGAGGTGTTAGAAGCGGCAGTTGTTTGTTGGTTATTGCGACAATCGACGATTGAAGTGTACCGCAGTGATTTCATTCACATGTTTTCGTGCAGCAAAACACCGAGTCAGCCTTGTAGACAGCTGACTGTCAGGTGCACGTCTTTTTAACGCAGCAAAAGTTGTTTTAAATTTCTACAAACCGGATTTACTTATCTGCGTAACTCACGCAGTCACAATATACTCCCTCAGATAACTGTTTGTAAATGACAGAGTGCAAATTCATGATAAACAATATGTCATGCAATTTTGGCTGCATATTACTGGGACGTCGTTTAAATCTTATTCTCTTGGCATATATTTTATATTGCCTGGAGAAGCACACATCCAGAGCTTGTGATATTTGATATTTAATTGTACAGTAACCATTACAAATTCAGTACAATAAAATTTAGCGTAGAACATGCTGTATTATACCTCCTGTACAAATACACATAATTGCTGATCCTAAGATGTACTTGCTGACTCAGGTCCCCTGGCTATAAGACTCTGGTTTTCCTGAGCAGCTTGGTGTCATTTCTTCTTGATCTTTTCTTCTTTTATCCCAATCCACTTTTCTCTAATCCTATATAAGAAATCTCCTATACATCTGTTTTTCTTTTCTCCCATCCCCGTTAGCATTCGTACCGCCAATATTTATTTACTTACACTGTCCCATTTCTTATTCCAAAATTTTCTCCTGTAATTTGTTAGCTCCTTACATTCTATCAGGTAATGAGCAGTGCTTTCTTCGTCTCCACAAAATTCACATATTCCTACCTCATTACTTCTCAACCCTTTTAAGTATGATTCCTACTCTCATCCATTCTATGCCTTCTCTTCCAATTTTGCCATATTGATCTATATATATATATATATATATATATATATATATATATATATATATATATATATTTCCCTACTTCATTCTGTCTTAAATTGCTTATAAAATTTCAAAGATTTCTTTTCTTCTATACTTTTCCATGTCTCTTGTCTATCTATGTCTTGTACTCTAGTTCTCACTTTATTCCAAAACCGCTATAATTTGTCTTCTCTGCTCTCCATAAGTCTCCCATACCTAACTTTAATATCATTCTTTCCAATTCCGACCACCAACTACTTGTATTTTTAATGCTTTTCTGTTGCTTCATGCACAGATTCAATAATTCCCCTTTCTAACCTTTAATACAATTATACCAGTATTCCATTATTCTCTCTATTATTATTCCTTTCCTTTTTGTATTACCTAGTTCTCGTAATACCACCTCTCTTGGTGCCGTCCACAGCTTGTGCATATTTTGTAGTTTTAAGCGGAATGATTTTTAAATCTACATCTTTTCCGCCAGATGCTTCCAATAGTACTTGTTCATCATGAAACACTTATTTTTGGGTTCCTTGAATCCAAATAAAGCACTAACAGGAAAACTTATGTCTTAAAATAGTAATTAAAATCGAATATCCGTTAAATACCAAACTTAGCAATAAAGATTAGCGTCTTGCAAATATGCAACCCAAAGATTTTAAAAATAATTCCTAAAACTCTCCTTCACATGTAAGATATTTTGAAAGTCTGGAATTTCTCAAATACTTTCTGAAATGCTATTCATTCTAAACGACTTGTATAGATTTCGTTAAAGCACCAGGTTTGCGTTAAATAATTTTGTTGTACAGTTGACTATTGAGGTATACCTTATTGCTTTGAATTTCCATATTCTGTACATTTCTCAGATGATTAGATATTTTTTAACTTTTCTTTCTTCTGGCTATTTAAAGGTAAGTTTTTCACGATCTCGAAGACATTTCATTTTCAAATTATTCTGCGCAATACAACTCCAAAGTTGGCCTGCAAGGCATTAGGCGAACCTGTGCGTTATTATCGCCACTTGGTGCTACAATTGGCCATGTCAATTTAGGAAAACAGGGTGTTGATTTGGACGCCAGACTAACAATCTGAGGGCAATGGTTGTAACGATTACCCGTGCAAGGTAGAGCTGGCAATGTAAGTAATGTTAACCAAAAAGGGCCGCCATTGCACTTTTTTTAATTTACGTCCTCCAACGTTGTCATAAAGGCCAGTGAATAATGTGGGAGAAATAATGCTCAAATGAGCCCAGGGTCCATAAAGCTTAGTTCCCTGACGTTCATCTTTCAGGATAAGGGAAAGAACCAGGGTAAACCTTATCCAGATAACTACGCTTGCAATATGCTTGTTCATAAAGCGAACGAAGTTCAAGTTATGTGTAAGCGGTACTGAACATGACGTTACAGTGAGCTGATAGTCCCTTCACCACACAAGCAGAACTCAGGGCAGTCGTACTTCGATCGGTAAGTTCTGTTGTTTCTTTACACTGTAATTGCAATTTTCGTAAAGAAATTGGTGATGGTGAAATGCCTCCAACAAGAATATGTAATAAGTACCAAACTTGTTAAGTAAAATTACTAATTACTACACAAATATAACTATTTGTGTAATATTTGTTGCTTCACTGTTACTAGCTTCATTTTTTACGTAATCATAATTATTTTTGTTCAAATTGTTATTTCCACCAGACTATCCTTGGGCGCTACTCTTGTTTACATAACGTAACCCACTCCCTCCACCCTCTTTGTGCTCACTAAATCTAAACGTTCGCTGCATGAACATTGCAAGCCTACAGATAACTCACCCTGACCGAGACTCCAACTCGGGACCTCTTGCCAGTCCTATACTATAGACACCGTTATTTCATGTCTATCTAATTAAGTATGGTAAACTGAAAATTCACAGGAACTATAGGTATCTAACACTGGTGAACAAAGAGACTTCTCAGTTTTAAAATGGGTCACTGGATAACAGATATAGAAAATATCAAATTATACCGAAAGGACAAACCTATCACCAATTTTCGGCTATCATTTAGATAGTGGTTTATTCAGGGAAAAATAGTAAAGAAAGAAATACGAATTTCCAATCTATACCACATAGCAACCTGCTCTTAAAATAGTTCATTACTTAAAGATATTGTAATCTTATTCCTGTTACAAGCAATGTAAGGCAATTTGTACTAAAATCACTTCTATAAAATTGTTTATTTCGACTAGCATGAAGAGGATAGAAGGATTAGTAATTTATAAATAGTTTATACAAGAACGGCTTATGTGAGTGCAATACAGCTTTTGTTATATAAATATTTTGGAAAGGTGTAATGAAATCCGAACAATGGCATAGAAATTTTGAATTTACTTTTCCTTTCGTATTTAGCTTGAATGTGCACGGGAGTAAACAATTAAAATAATTCTTTTCTTTATTTTGTTTCACAGAACTGGAAATTATCGCTCTAGGTTTTCGACGCGCGACTTCGCTATGAAGCACAACCTGATTGGACCAGAAGCAGTGAACTTCTATCAAGCCAAGTATGATAATTACGTACCCATAATTCAATCCCAGCTTTAATCGCAGAATAAAACTAATACATTACCTGTTACATAAGTGAAGAAGAAAGATTAATGAAGGTTAGATGTTAGATTTTTAGATTTTCAACTTATTTTTAAGGCAATGCATAGGTAACCTTTGTTAATAAAATGTGTCAAAATGTTCGATATGTTTATGCTTTTATTATATGTATAACTTATAACTTCATGCTGCACATTTTATTTTATATAAACAATTTCAAAGCCGCATACGACTATTTAGTTGAACCTTTATAACTTACATAAAGACATAACGCCTTTTTCTTCAATTTCTATTTCTTATTGCTTTTCCTAATTCAAAATGTTCCTTGGACTATAGTTTGTAACTTCTATGGTTGAATTTTTCGGAGGAGTTTTTCACCCATTTCATTTACCATCCGATATGACTTAACGTTGGAGGACAAATTTTGAAAAAAAAAAAAAAAGGAAAAAAGAAAAAGAAACATTTTAAACCTTATTCTAGGAATAGGTTATACAATGGAGGGAAACACTTTGTCCATTGTAACCTACGTTGTGGTTAACACCCTGCAGTAGAGGCCACGCCGTGGCTCAGTGGTTAGACCACTTGGCTCTCACCAAGGAGGCCCGGGTTCGATCCCAGGCGACCGCAAAGTGAGATTTGTAGCGGACAACACGGCGCTGGGGCGGGTTTTCTCCGGGATCTCCGGTTTCCCCCGCCATCTCATTGCACCGGTGCTCCATCTTCATCTCATGTATCATCAGTGTCATCGCCTGCGGTGCCATATGTAGTAAAAGTGGGCGTTAAACACTACACACCCTGCAGCAGAAAGGAATAACAGAGGCTACACGTCGTAGGCAGGGTTACCACAGAGACGGGTGAAATTGAAACTGTGTCCGTTCTGCAACGCTGTGGTTCTACAACAGCGCTTGATTTTGCTTAGATGTCCCTTTTTCAAGCTTGAAGTTCTATGACGTGGGAGCACCGGCTTTACCTCTCTTCCGCAGGAAGTCATGCTACAGATGTTCACAATCGAAACAAATCCAAATTCTCCGCCGGCTTTGATCCCACCGCCTAAGAGAAAGAGAGGCTAGCATGTTAGTCCTAGAGGCGCGAGGAAGTCTAATAAGTCCAAGGTCGAAGTGCAATCCCACGGTTCAAGCTGCCTAGAGTGTGCGATGAACGTTCTGTCGAAAACTATGCCTTCTAGGGTCTACGGGGTGTAGCAAACAACCGCGCAATGTGTCCGGCACCACTATAGGTCACGAAATTTAGATGCATGCCTGAAACATGAAAAGAAAACGCAATGGGAGGGAAATTGCGAAAAGGAAGTCGTGATAGATAACAAGCCATCCCTCAAGTTAGTTTACCGACGAAGGAACACCACGGAGAAAAGAACCAAGGTGGTCAGAGTAAATGGTCAGTGGTATTCGAACCCAGAATCTCACAAATGCAAGTCTCACAGATTAGCGGGAATCCTCTTGCTCCATTAAATCGTATTTAATTTTAGCTTATGTCGGTATATTCATCCACAACAACGGATATAGCCCCAAAGAGATATAAGGAGAGGGGAAAGGAAGTGAGAGGTAGAGTTCAAGAGGTAGGGGCGAGGGTGGGGACAGGGGTGGGGAGATGGAGGGAAGGGTACACTGGACTGGACAATGCTACGGAGGGAATGAGGCGAGAGGAGGCAGGGCAGCCGTTCCAAGGAGCCACGACTGTGCAGAGGGCATGGTCCCTACAATTAACCTGTTGGAAACTCCCCGGCAGGCTAATATAACAGGCATCCTACCCACCGTGGTCCTGAAACGGCCCACCACACCAGACCGGAGACCGGAGGAGAAGTGTGCGGAGTACCTGGTGAAACACATAAGAAAAGGGGCAATTTCCAAAAAAGGAGCATTGAAAACTGCTCTTTTGGAAGATTGGAACCGAATACCAATATCGATGGTTAAAAAACTTGTCTTTTTTATACCAAGAAGACAAGAGCTAAGGGGTACCCAACGAAGTACTGAATAGCAGCAATTTTGGTGTACTCGTATTGTTTTTATGAGTGTACGGTTACTTTTTGTAGCTGAAAAATTGTCAAGTTAACTTTATTTTTACGGAAGTGACATTTTGTTTGTACATTGTTGCTATTTTCGTATAAAATGTAAATTACTTTGAAGATGACTTCTTTTGAGTTAGTACACTTTAATTTATCATTAAAATACTCTCCATAATATTAATTTTCCTTAAAGTTCTAGTGGTGTACGAATACTTTCTCTGCTGACTGTATGTATGTGTATAAACCCATTAAAAACCCTCCATAACAAAGCGTGTGTCTGTTTAACGTTTATGAGTTGTTGGCGTGTTTGTTAATCTTATGTTCGCAGCATTTGTTTAAACATTCGCAGAGTTGGAGGTAGATATATCGTAAGGAATATAAAAATCACTTTCGACATTAAATATTCAAATTATCCTGTATTTTACGCATTTTATCCTGTTATTATAGTATATTAAATGATCATATGCCTAAGTATTTATTTACAAAGAAGTTGCATGAAGAAGTTTGGCTGTATATGGATCATAAGGTACTTTAACGTGAATTAAAAAAAAAAAAAAAAAAAAAAAAAAAAAAAAAAAAACTACGCTAATCTTACCTCAGCTGCAAAAACCACGTATGTCCAATTCCTTTTACAGTTCCCGTTTGTAGCAGGAATAGCGCCACAGTAAAGCAAATTAAGAGTATTTAATGAGTCTGTAATTTAACAAAAATGACGTTAATTGTTATACATCTTGGATAAACATGACTGAAACACACAACACTCGCAAACCACTGGATGTCCCAGTTTCTCTCATTTTACACTTAACCTGCAGACCAAACAAAAGTGAATCGTAGGGTCCAAAGCATGACGTTCCTCTGTCAGCTATAACCAATATGAAGCGCGATGAACTATGGTGAAAACGTGTTGATTTCACTAGGTTATTAGATTTCGTTTAACCTTTCGTTTCATAGCCAGAATCACCTTTATCTACTTGTAATGCCTCTTACATTTTTAAAAAGTTAAGAAACTGACAAAACAAACAATTATGATGTGTCCTGTACATACATTTATGTATATATCAAAAGAAGACTCCGGCATTCCGAAAACTTTAAATCTATGTACACTTAAAAACAATTGTACAAGAGTATATAAGGGGCATTCTGTGCTCTTTTGATAAGCCCTAAGAGCTTGTCAGAGTAGCAGACCACTTATTAAACACTACTCGACATTCGGTACCTTCCCAACACTACAAAACTTTTAAAAAATAATGTTACGTTATTCACAAAACAAGGTCCGAAACCCATATACGTTCTAATACTGCAATAAGAGGAAAATGAAGGAAAGCTGATGTTTTAATTACCAATTATAGGTATATTTATTCATTGCACTTAAAATATGAGAACTAAGTACTACGCCTGGGTAAAAAATGTTTCGTGTGATATAGTAACTACATAATTTTAAAAAACGAAATTTAACACAAAATAAATTAGTAAACGTGCATAAATTACAGTAACAGTCATAAACTTCCGAATTATTTAACAAAGCACAAATTAATATCGAGAACAATTTGAATGAATCACACTACAAAGATAAAAAAAAAGAGTGATACACGAGAGATACGTAATTTATATATTCAATTGCAAATAGAAATAACATACTAAGCAAATAACATACTGGCATAGTGGACTTCCGGATATAGTGCACGATTATCGCACTGGCTTCCCCCCCGCCCCTGTTAATTCCTTTGCATTGTGCAAAGTAAAACATTTACTGCAAAAATGCTAACATCATGCGATGGTGGTGTAATGGTCAGCATAGTTGCCTTCCAAGCAGTTGATCCGAGTTCGATTCCCGGCCATCGTAACCTTGTTTTTTTTATTCTCTTATATCTGAACACTTCGCTACCCTTGGTTGTAAGAAAGCCATCATCCTGCGATGGTGGTGTAATGGTCAGCATAGTTGCCTTCCAAGCAGTTGACCGGGTTCGATTCCCGGCCATCGCACACTTGTTATTTTATTCTCTTATATCTGAACATTTCGCTACTGTTTGTTGTAAGGAAGGTGTCATCGTGCGATGGTGGTGTAATGGTCAGCATAGTTGCCTTACAAGCAGTTGATACGGGTTCGATTCCCGGCCATCGCACTCTTGTTTTTTTTTTAATTCTCTTATATCTGCACATTTCGCTACTGTGTGTTGTAAGGATGCTGGCATCGTGCGATGGTGGTGTAATGGTCAGCACAGTTGCTTTCCAAGCAGTTGATCCGGATTCGAATCCCGGCCATCGCCCTCCTGCTTCTTTTAATTCTCTTATATCTGAACATTTCGCTACTGTTTGTTGTAAGGAAGGTGTCATTGTGCGATGGTGGTGTAATGGTCAGCATAGTTGCCTTCCAAGCAGTTGATCCGGATTCGAATCCCGGCCATTGCCCTCCTGCTTCTTTTTATTCTCTTATATCTGAACACTTCGCTACAGTTTGTTGAAATGAAGCTGGCATCGTGCGATGGTGGTGTAATGGTCAGCACAGTTGCTTTCCAAGCAGTTGATCCGGATTCGATTCCCGGCCATCGCCCTCCAGCTTCTTTTTATTCTCTTATATCTGAACACTTCGCTACTGTTTGTTGTAATGAAGCTGACATCCTGCGATGGTGGTGTAATGGTCAGCATAGTTGCCTTCCAAGCAGTTGATCCGGGTTCGATTCCCGGCCATCGCACACTTGTTTTTTTAATCTCTTATATCTGAAAATTTCGCTAGTGTTTGTTGTAAGGAAGGTTTCGTTGTGCGATGGTGGTGTAATGGTCAGCCTAGTTGCCTTCCAAGCAGTTGATCCGGGTTCGATTCCCGTCCATCGCACTCTTGTTTTTTTTAATTCTCTTATATCTGCACATTTCGCTATTGTTTGTTGTAAGGAAGCTGGCATCGTGCGATGGTGGTGTAATGGTCAGCATAGTTGACTTCCAAGCAGTTGATCCGGGTTCGATTCCCGGCCATCGCACTCTTGTTTTTTTTTTTTAATTCTCTTATATCTGAACATCGCTACTGTTTGTTGTAAGGAAGGTGTCATCGTGCGATGGTGGTGTAATGGTCAGCATAGTTGCCTTCCAAGCAGTTGTCCGGGTTTGACTCCCGGGCATCGCACTCTTGTTTTTTTTATCCTCTTATATCTGAGCCCTTCGCTACTCTTTGTTGTAAGGAGGCTGTCATCGTGCGATGGTAGTGTAATGGTCAGCATAGTTGCCTTCCA
The DNA here is from genome assembly GCA_030765055.1 of Mantis religiosa. Classification (NCBI taxonomy): domain Eukaryota; kingdom Metazoa; phylum Arthropoda; class Insecta; order Mantodea; family Mantidae; genus Mantis; species Mantis religiosa. The sequence continues at coordinate 78,825,587 of CM060956.1, forward strand.
AGTAGTTGATTCGGGTTCTATTCCCGGCCATGGCACTTGCTTTTTTTTATTCCCTTCTATGGGTATAATTTGCTACTCGTGATTTGTAACAAAGCCATCATGCTGCAGGGGTGGTGTAGTGGTCACCATAGTTGCCCTCTAAGCAGTTGAATCGGTTCGATTCCTGTCCATCGCAATATTGTTCTTTTATTCTCTTATATCTGAACACTTCGGTACTCTTTGTTGTAAACAAACTGGCACCGCGCGATGGTGGTGTAATGGTCAGCATAGTTGCCTTCCAAGCAGTTGATCCGGTTTCGGTTCCCGGCCATCGCACTCTTGCTTTTTTTTTTTAATTCCCTTATATCTATACATTTCGCTACGGTTTGTTGCAAGCAAGCTGGCATCGTGCGATGGTGGTGTAGTGGTAAGCATAGTTGCCTTCCAAGCAGTTGATCCGGGTTCGATTCCCGGCCATCGCACTCTTTTTTTTCTTAAGTCTCTTATATCTGCACATTTCGCTACTGTTTGTTGTAAGCAAGCTGGCATCGTGCGATGGTGGTGTAATGGCCAGCATAGTTGCCTTCCAAGCAGTTGATCCGGGTTCGATTCCCGGCCATCGCACACTTGTTTATTTATTCCCTTATCTGTGTATAATTCGCTACTCTTGGTTGTAACAAAGACATCATCCTGCAATGGTGGTGTAATGGTCAGCATTGATGCCATCCAAGCAGTTGATCCGGGTTCGATTCCCGGCCATCGCACTCTTGCTTTTTTTTTTTTTTTTTTTTAATTCTCTTATATCTGAACACTTCGGTACTCTTTGTTGTAAGGAAGCTGGCATTGTACGATGGTGATGTAATGGTCAGCACTGTTGCCTTCCAAGCAGTTGATTCGGGTTCTATTCCCGGCCATGGCACTTGCTTTTTTGTTTTTCCCTTATATGGGTATAATTTGCTACTCGTGGTTTGTAACAAAGCCATCATGCTGCAGGGGTGGTGTAATGGTCAGCATAGTTGCCCTCTAAGCAGTTGAATCGGTTCGATTCCTGTCCATCGCACTATTGTTCTTTTATTCTCTTATATCTGAACACTTCGGTACTCTTTGTTGTAAACAAACTGGCACCGCGCGATGGTGGTGTAATGGTCAGCATAGTTGCCTTCCAAGCAGTTCATCCGGTTTCGGTTCCCGGCCATCGCACTCTTGCTTTTTTTTTTTTTTTTAATTCCCTTATATCTATACATTTCGCTACGGTTTGTTGCAAGCAAGCTGGCATCGTGCGATGGTGGTGTAATGGTCAGCCTAGTTGCCTTCCAAGCAGTTGATCCGGGTTCGATTCCCGGCCATCGCACTCTTTTTTTTTCTTAAGTCTCTTATATCTGCACATTTCGCTACGGTTTGTTGCAAGCAAGCTGGCATCGTGCGATGGTGGTGTAATGGTCAGCCTAGTTGCCTTCCAAGCAGTTGATCCGGTTTCGGTTCCCGGCCATCGCACTCTTGCTTTTTTTTTTTTTAATTCCCTTATATCTATACATTTCGCTACGGTTTGTTGCAAGCAAGCTGGCATAGTGCGATGGTGGTGTAATGGCCAGCATAGTTGCCTTCCAAGCAGTTGATCCGGGTTCGATTCCCGGCCATCGCACACTTGTTTATTTATTCCCTTATCTGTGTATAATTCGCTACTCTTGGTTGTAACAAACACAACATCCTGCAATGGTGGTGTAATGGTCAGCATTGATGCCTTCCAAGCAGTTGATCCGGGTTCGATTCCCGGCCATCTCACTCTTGCTTTTTTTTTTAATTCTCTTATATCTGAACATTTCGCTACTGTTTTTTGTAAGGATGCTGGCATCGTGCGATGGTGGTGTAATGGTCAGCATAGCTGCCTTCCAAGGAGTTGATCCGGGTTCGACTCCCGGGCATCGCACTCTTGTTTTCTTATCTTCTTATATCTGAGCCCTTCGCTACCCTTTGTTGTAAGGAGGCTGTCATCGTGCGATGGTGGTGTAATGGTCAGCATAGATGCTTTCCAAGCGGTTGATCCGGGTTCGATTCCCGGCCATCGCAATCTTGCTTTTTTTTTAATTCTCTTATAGCTGAACATCGCTACTCTTTGTTGTAAGCAAGCTGGCATCCTGCGATGGTGGGGTAATGGTCAGCATATTTGTCTTCCAAGCAGTTGATCCGGGTTCGATTCCCGGCCATCGCACTCTTGTTTTTTTTTATTCTCTTATATCTGAATATTTCGCTATTGTTTGTTGTAAGGAAGCTGGCGTCGTGCGATGGTGGTGTAATGGTCAGCATAGTTGCCTTCTCAGGAGTTGATCCGGGTTCGACTCCCGGGCATCGCACTCTTGTTTTTTTATCTTCTTATATCTGAGCCCTTCGCTACCCTTTGTTGTAAGGAGGCTGTCATCGTGCGATGGTGGTGTAATGGTCAGCATACTTGCCTTCCAAGCAGTTGATCCGGGTTCGATTCCCGGCCATCGCATACTTGTTTTTTTTTTAATTCTCTTATATCTGAACATCGCTGCTGTTTGTTGTAAAGGTGCACGCATCGTGCGATGGTGGTGTAATGGTCAGCATAGTTGCCTTCCAAGCAGTTGATCCGGGTTCGATTCCCGGCCATCGCACACTTGTTTTTTTTTTAATTCTCTTATATCTGAACATCGCTACTGTTTGTTGTAAAGGTGCACGCATCGTGCGATGGTGGTGTAATGGTCAGCATAATTGCCTTCCAAGCAGTTGATCCATGTTCGATTCCCGGCCATCGCACTCTTGGTTTTTTTGTTCTCTTATATCTGAACACTCCGCTACTGTTTGTTGTAAATATGCTGGCATCGTGCGATGGTGGTGTAATGGTCAGCATAGATGCATTCCAAGCAGTCGATGCGGTTTCGATTCCCGGCCATTTCACACTTGTTTATTTATTTGCTTAAATGTGTATAATTCGCTGCTCTTGGCTGTAACAAAGACATCATCGTGCGATGGTGGTGTAAAATTCAGCATAGTTGCCTTCCAAGCAGTTAATACGGGTTCTATTCCAGGCCATGGCACATGCTTTTTCTTATTCCCTTATATGGGTATATTTTGCTACTCGTGGTTTGTAGCAAAGCCATCATGCTGCAGGGGTGGTGTAATGGTCAGCATAGTTGCCTTCCAAGCAGTTGATCCGGGTTCGATTCCCGGCCATCGCTCACTTGTTTTTTTTATTCTCTTATATCTGAACATTTCGCTACTGTGTGTTGTAAGGATGCTGGCATCGTGCGATGGTGGTGTAATGGTCAGCATAGTTGCCTTCCAAGCAGTTGATCAGGGTTCTATTCCCGGCCATCGCGCACTGGTTTTTTTTTATTCTCTTATATCTGAACATTTCGCTACTGTTTGTTGTAAGGATGCTGGCATCGTGCGATGGTGTTGTAATGGTCAGCATAGATGCATTCCAAGCAGTTGATCCGGGTTCGATTCCCGGCCTTCTCACACTTTTTTATTTATTCCCTTATATGTGTATAATTCGCTACTCTTGGTTGTAACAAAAGCTTCATCCTGCGATGGTGGCGTAATGATCAGTATAGTTGCCTTCCAAGCAGTTGAATCGGATCGATTCCTGTCCATCGCACACTTGTTTTTTTATTCTCTTATATCTGAACACTTCGCTACTCTTTGTTGTAAGCAAGCTGGCATCGTGCGATGGTGGGGTAATGGTCAGCATATTTGTCTTCCAAGCAGTTGATCCGGGATCGATTCCTGTCCATCGCACACTTGTTTTTTTATTCTCTTATATCTGAACACTTCGCTACTCTTTGTTGTAAGCAAGCTGGCATCGTGCGATGGTGGGGTAATGGTCAGCATATTTGTCTTCCAAGCAGTTGATCCGGGATCGATTCCTGTCCATCGCACACTTGTTTTTTTTATTCTCTTATATCTGAACACTTCGCTACTCTTTGTTGTAAGCATGCTGGCATCCTGCGATGGTGGGGTAATGGTCAGCATATTTGTCTTCCAAGCAGTTGATCCGGGTTCGATTCCCGGCCATCGCACTCTTATTTTTTTACTTTCTTATATCTGAACACTTCGCTACTCTTTGTTGTAAGCAAGCTGGCATCGTGCGATGGTGGGGTAATGGTCAGCATATTTGTCTTCCAAGGAGTTGATCCGGGATCGATTCCTGTCCATGGCACACTTGTTTTTTTATTCTCTTATATCTGAACACTTCGCTACTCTTTGTTGTAAGCATGCTGGCATCCTGCGATGGTGGGGTAATGGTCAGCATATTTGTCTTCCAAGCAGTTGATCCGGGTTCGATTCCTGTCCATCGCACACTTGTTTTTTTATTCTCTTATATCTGAACACTTCGCTACTCTTTGTTGTAAGCATGCTGGCATCCTGCGATGGTGGGGTAATGGTCAGCATATTTGTCTTCCAAGCAGTTGATCCGGGATCGATTCCTGTCCATCGCACACTTGTTTTTTTATTCTCTTATATCTGAACACTTCGCTACTCTTTGTTGTAAGCAAGCTGGCATCGTGCGATGGTGGGGTAATGGTCAGCATATTTGTCTTCCAAGCAGTTGATCCGGGTTCGATTCCCGGCCATCGCACTCTTATTTTTTTACTTTCTTATATCTGAACATTTCGCTACTGTTTGTTTTAAGGATGCTGGCATCGTGCGATGGTGGTGTAATGGTCAGCATACTTGCCTTCCAAGCTGTTGATCCGGGTTCGATTACCGGCCTACGCACTTTTGCTTTTTTTTTAATTCTCTTATATCTGAACATCGCTACTGTTTTTTGTAAGCAAGCTGGCACCGCGCGGTGGTGGTGTAATGGTCTGCATAGTTGCCTTCCAAGCAGTTGATCCGGGTTCAATTCCCGGCCATCGCACTGTTGTTTTTTTTTATTTATTCTCTTATATCTGAACACTTCGCTACTGTTTGTTGTAAGGATGCACGCATCGTGCGATGGTGGTGTAATGGTCAGCATAGTTGCCTTCCAAGCAGTTGATCCGGGTTCGATTCCCGGCCATCGCACACTTGTTTTTTTTTTTTTTTTTTTTAATTCTCTTATATCTGAACATCGCTGCTGTTTGTTGTAAGGATGCACGCATCGTGTGATGGTGGTGTAATGGTCAGCCTAGTTGCCTTCCAACCAGTTGATCCATGTTCGATTCCCGGCCATCGCACTCTTGGTTTTTTTGTTCTCTTATATCTGAACACTCCGCTACTGTTGGTTGTAAGCACGCTGGCATCCTGCGATGGTGGTGTAATGGTCAGCATAGATGTATTCCACGCAGTTGATCCGGGTTCGATTCCCGGCCATCTCACACTTGTTTATTTATTCCCTTATATGTGTATAATTCGCTACTATTGGTTGTAACAAAAGCTTCATCCTGCGATGGTGGCGTAATGGTCAGCATAGTTGCCTTCCAAGCAGTTGTCCGGCTTTGACTCCCGGGCATCGCACTCTTGTTTTTTTTTTATCCTCTTATATCTGAGTCCTTCGCTAGCCTTTGTTGTAAGGAGGCTGTCATTGTGCGATGGTGGTGTAATGGTCAGCATACTTGCCTTCTAAGCAGTTGATACGGGTTCGATTCCCGGCCATCGCACTCTTTTTTTTTTTTAATTCTCTTATATCTGAACATCGCTTGTTGTAGGCAAGCTGGCATCGTGCGATTGTGGTGCAATGGTCAGCATAGTTGCCTTCCAAGCAGTTGTCCGGGTTCGACTCCCGGGCATAGCACTCTTGTTTTTTTTATCGTCTTATATCTGAGCCCTTCGCTATTGTTTGTTGTAAGGAGGCTGTCATTGTGCGATGGTGGTGTAATGGTCAGCATAGTTGCCTTCCAAGCAGTTGTCCGGCTTTGACTCCCGGGCATCGCACTCTTGTTTTTTTTTATCCTCTTATATCTGAGTCCTTCGCTAGCCTTTGTTGTAAGGAGGCTGTCATTGTGCGATGGTGGTGTAATGGTCAGCATAGTTGCCTTCCAAGCAGTTGTCCGGCTTTGACTCCCGGGCATCGCACTCTTGTTTTTTTTTTATCCTCTTATATCTGAGTCCTTCGCTAGCCTTTGTTGTAAGCAGGCTGTCATTGTGCGATGGTGGTGTAATGGTCAGCATACTTGCCTTCCAAGCAGTTGATCCGGTTTCGATTCCCGGCCATCGCACTCTTGCTTTTTTTTTTTTTTAATTCCCTTATATCTATACATTTCGCTACGGTTTGTTGCAAGCAAGCTGGCATAGTGCGATGGTGGTGTAATGGCCAGCATAGTTGCCTTCCAAGCAGTTGATCCGGGTTCGATTCCCGGCCATCGCACACTTGTTTATTTATTCCCTTATCTGTGTATAATTCGCTACTCTTGGTTGTAACAAACACATCATCCTGCAATGGTGGTGTAATGGTCAGCATTGATGCCTTCCAAGCAGTTGATCCGGGTTCGATTCCCGGCCATCTCACTCTTGCTTTTTTTTTTTTAATTCTCTTATATCTGAACATTTCGCTACTGTTTTTTGTAAGGATGCTGGCATCGTGCGATGGTGGTGTAATGGTCAGCATAGCTGCCTTCCAAGGAGTTGATCCGGGTTCGACTCCCGGGCATCGCACTCTTGTTTTCTTATCTTCTTATATCTGAGCCCTTCGCTACCCTTTGTTGTAAGGAGGCTGTCATCGTGCGATGGTGGTGTAATGGTCAGCATAGATGCTTTCCAAGCGGTTGATCCGGGTTCGATTCCCGGCCATCGCAATCTTGCTTTTTTTTTAATTCTCTTATAGCTGAACATCGCTACTCTTTGTTGTAAGCAAGCTGGCATCCTGCGATGGTGGGGTAATGGTCAGCATATTTGTCTTCCAAGCAGTTGATCCGGGTTCGATTCCCGGCCATCGCACTCTTGTTTTTTTTTATTCTCTTATATCTGAATATTTCGCTATTGTTTGTTGTAAGGAAGCTGGCGTCGTGCGATGGTGGTGTAATGGTCAGCATAGTTGCCTTCTCAGGAGTTGATCCGGGTTCGACTCCCGGGCATCGCACTCTTGTTTTTTTATCTTCTTATATCTGAGCCCTTCGCTACCCTTTGTTGTAAGGAGGCTGTCATCGTGCGATGGTGGTGTAATGGTCAGCATAGTTGCCTTCCAAGCAGTTGATCCGGGTTCGATTCCCGGCCATCGCATACTTGTTTTTTTTTAATTCTCTTATATCTGAACATCGCTGCTGTTTGTTGTAAAGGTGCACGCATCGTGCGATGGTGGTGTAATGGTCAGCATAGTTGCCTTCCAAGCAGTTGATCCGGGTTCGATTCCCGGCCATCGCACACTTGTTTTTTTTTTTTTAATTCTCTTATATCTGAACATCGCTACTGTTTGTTGTAAAGGTGCACGCATCGTTCGATGGTGGTGTAATGGTCAGCATAGTTGCCTTCCAAGCAGTTGATCCATGTTCGATTCCCGGCCATCGCACTCTTGGTTTTTTTGTTCTCTTATATCTGAACACTCCGCTACTGTTTGTTGTAAATATGCTGGCATCGTGCGATGGTGGTGTAATGGTCAGCATAGATGCATTCCAAGCAGTCGATGCGGTTTCGATTCCCGGCCATTTCACACTTGTTTATTTATTTGCTTAAATGTGTATAATTCGCTGCTCTTGGCTGTAACAAAGACATCATCGTGCGATGGTGGTGTAAAATTCAGCATAGTTGCCTTCCAAGCAGTTAATACGGGTTCTATTCCAGGCCATGGCACATGCTTTTTCTTATTCCCTTATATGGGTATATTTTGCTACTCGTGGTTTGTAGCAAAGCCATCATGCTGCAGGGGTGGTGTAATGGTCAGCATAGTTGCCTTCCAAGCAGTTGATCCGGGTTCGATTCCCGGCCATCGCTCACTTGTTTTTTTTTATTCTCTTATATCTGAACATTTCGCTACTGTGTGTTGTAAGGATGCTGGCATCGTGCGATGGTGGTGTAATGGTCAGCATAGTTGCCTTCCAAGCAGTTGATCAGGGTTCGATTCCCGGCCATCGCGCACTGGTTTTTTTTTATTCTCTTATATCTGAACATTTCGCTACTGTTTGTTGTAAGGATGCTGGCATCGTGCGATGGTGTTGTAATGGTCAGCATAGATGCATTCCAAGCAGTTGATCCGGGTTCGATTCCCGGCCTTCTCACACTTTTTTATTTATTCCCTTATATGTGTATAATTCGCTACTCTTGGTTGTAACAAAAGCTTCATCCTGCGATGGTGGCGTAATGATCAGCATAGTTGCCTTCCAAGCAGTTGAATCGGATCGATTCCTGTCCATCGCACACTTGTTTTTTTATTCTCTTATATCTGAACACTTCGCTACTCTTTGTTGTAAGCAAGCTGGCATCGTGCGATGGTGGGGTAATGGTCAGCATATTTGTCTTCCAAGCAGTTGATCCGGGATCGATTCCTGTCCATCGCACACTTGTTTTTTTATTCTCTTATATCTGAACACTTCGCTACTCTTTGTTGTAAGCATGCTGGCATCCTGCGATGGTGGGGTAATGGTCAGCATATTTGTCTTCCAAGCAGTTGATCCGGGTTCGATTCCCGGCCATCGCACTCTTATTTTTTTACTTTCTTATATCTGAACACTTCGCTACTCTTTGTTGTAAGCAAGCTGGCATCGTGCGATGGTGGGGTAATGGTCAGCATATTTGTCTTCCAAGGAGTTGATCCGGGATCGATTCCTGTCCATGGCACACTTGTTTTTTTATTCTCTTATATCTGAACACTTCGCTACTCTTTGTTGTAAGCATGCTGGCATCCTGCGATGGTGGGGTAATGGTCAGCATATTTGTCTTCCAAGCAGTTGATCCGGGTTCGATTCCTGTCCATCGCACACTTGTTTTTTTATTCTCTTATATCTGAACACTTCGCTACTCTTTGTTGTAAGCATGCTGGCATCCTGCGATGGTGGGGTAATGGTCAGCATATTTGTCTTCCAAGCAGTTGATCCGGGATCGATTCCTGTCCATCGCACACTTGTTTTTTTATTCTCTTATATCTGAACACTTCGCTACTCTTTGTTGTAAGCAAGCTGGCATCGTGCGATGGTGGGGTAATGGTCAGCATATTTGTCTTCCAAGCAGTTGATCCGGGTTCGATTCCCGGCCATCGCACTCTTATTTTTTTACTTTCTTATATCTGAACATTTCGCTACTGTTTGTTTTAAGGATGCTGGCATCGTGCGATGGTGGTGTAATGGTCAGCATACTTGCCTTCCAAGCTGTTGATCCGGGTTCGATTACCGGCCTACGCACTTTTGCTTTTTTTTTTAATTCTCTTATATCTGAACATCGCTACTGTTTTTTGTAAGCAAGCTGGCACCGCGCGGTGGTGGTGTAATGGTCTGCATAGTTGCCTTCCAAGCAGTTGATCCGGGTTCAATTCCCGGCCATCGCACTGTTGTTTTTTTTTATTTATTCTCTTATATCTGAACACTTCGCTACTGTTTGTTGTAAGGATGCACGCATCGTGCGATGGTGGTGTAATGGTCAGCCTAGTTGCCTTCCAAGCAGTTGATCCATGTTCGATTCCCGGCCATCGCACTCTTGGTTTTTTTGTTCTCTTATATCTGAACACTCCGCTACTGTTGGTTGTAAGCACGCTGGCATCCTGCGATGGTGGTGTAATGGTCAGCATAGATGTATTCCACGCAGTTGATCCGGGTTCGATTCCCGGCCATCTCACACTTGTTTATTTATTCCCTTATATGTGTATAATTCGCTACTATTGGTTGTAACAAAAGCTTCATCCTGCGATGGTGGCGTAATGGTCAGCATAGTTGCCTTCCAAGCAGTTGTCCGGCTTTGACTCCCGGGCATCGCACTCTTGTTTTTTTTTTTATCCTCTTATATCTGAGTCCTTCGCTAGCCTTTGTTGTAAGGAGGCTGTCATTGTGCGATGGTGGTGTAATGGTCAGCATACTTGCCTTCTAAGCAGTTGATACGGGTTCGATTCCCGGCCATCGCACTCTTTTTTTTTTTTAATTCTCTTATATCTGAACATCGCTTGTTGTAGGCAAGCTGGCATCGTGCGATTGTGGTGCAATGGTCAGCATAGTTGCCTTCCAAGCAGTTGTCCGGGTTCGACTCCCGGGCATAGCACTCTTGTTTTTTTTATCGTCTTATATCTGAGCCCTTCGCTATTGTTTGTTGTAAGGAGGCTGTCATTGTGCGATGGTGGTGTAATGGTCAGCATAGTTGCCTTCCAAGCAGTTGTCCGGCTTTGACTCCCGGGCATCGCACTCTTGTTTTTTTTTATCCTCTTATATCTGAGTCCTTCGCTAGCCTTTGTTGTAAGGAGGCTGTCATTGTGCGATGGTGGTGTAATGGTCAGCATAGTTGCCTTCCAAGCAGTTGTCCGGCTTTGACTCCCGGGCATCGCACTCTTGTTTTTTTTTTATCCTCTTATATCTGAGTCCTTCGCTAGCCTTTGTTGTAAGCAGGCTGTCATTGTGCGATGGTGGTGTAATGGTCAGCATACTTGCCTTCCAAGCAGTTGATACGGGTTCGATTCCCGGCCATCGCACTCTTGTTTTTTTTTTTTAATTCTCTTATATCTGAACATCGCTTGTTGTAGGCAAGCTGGCATCGTGCGATTGTGGTGCAATGGTCAGCATAGTTGCCTTCCAAGCAGTTGTCCGGGTTCGACTCCCGGGCATAGCACTCTTGTTTTTTTTTATCCTCTTATATCTGAGTCCTTCGCTAGCCTTTGTTGTAAGGAGGCTGTCATTGTGCGATGGTGGTGTAATGGTCAGCATAGTTGCCTTCCAAGCAGTTGTCCGGCTTTGACTCCCGGGCATCGCACTCTTGTTTTTTTTTTATCCTCTTATATCTGAGTCCTTCGCTAGCCTTTGTTGTAAGGAGGCTGTCATTGTGCGATGGTGGTGTAATGGTCAGCATAGTTGCCTTCCAAGCAGTTGTCCGGCTTTGACTCCCGGGCATCGCACTCTTGTTTTTTTTTATCCTCTTATATCTGAGTCCTTCGCTAGCCTTTGTTGTAAGGAGGCTGTCATTGTGCGATGGTGGTGTAATGGTCAGCATACTTGCCTTCCAAGCAGTTGATACGGGTTCGATTCCCGGCCATCGCACTCTTGTTTTTTTTTAATTCTCTTATATCTGAACATCGCTTGTTGTAGGCAAGCTGGCATCGTGCGATTGTGGTGCAATGGTCAGCATAGTTGCCTTCCAAGCAGTTGTCCGGGTTCGACTCCCGGGCATAGCACTCTTGTTTTTTTTTATCGTCTTATATCTGAGCCCTTCGCTATTGTTTGTTGTAAGGAGGCTGTCATTGTGCGATGGTGGTGTAATGGTCAGCATAGCTGCCTTCCAAGCAGTTGATCCGGGTTCGACTCCCGGGCATAGCACTCTTGTTTTTTTTTATCTTCTTATATCTGAGCCCTTCGCTACTCTTTGTTGTAAGGAAGCTGTCATCGTGCGATGGTGGTGTAATGGTCAGCATATATGCTTTCCAAGCGGTTGATCTGGGTTCGATTCCCGGCCATCGCAATCTTGCTTTTTTTTTTTAATTCTCTTATATCTGAACATTTCGCTACTGTTTGTTGTAAGGAAGGTGGCATCGTGCGATGGTGGTGTAATGGTCAGCATATATGCTTTCCAAGCGGTTGATCCGGGTTCGATTCCCGGCCATCGCAATCTTGCTTTTTTTTTTTAATTCTCTTATTTCTGAACATCGCTACTGTTTGTTGAAAGCAAGCTGGCATCGTGCGATGGTGGTGTAATGGTCACCATAGTTGCCTTCCAAGCAGTTCATACGGGTTCGATTCCCGGCCATCGCACTCTTGTTTTTTTTTTTAAATTCTGTTATATCTGAGCATCGCTACTGTTTGTTGTAAGGAAGGTGGCATCGTGCGATGGTGGTGTAATGGTCAGCATAGTTGCACTCCAAGCAGTTGATCCGGGTTCGATTCCCGGCCATCTCACACTTGTTTATTTATTCCCTTATATGTGTATAATTCGCTACTCTTGGTTGTAACAAAGACATCATTCTGCGATGGTGGTGTAATGGTCAGCATAGTTGCCTTCCAAGCAGTTGGTCCGGGTTCGGGTCCCGGGCATCGCACTCTTGTTTTTTTATCCTCTTATATCTGAGCCCTTCGCTAGCCTTTGTTGTAAGGAGGCTTTCATTGTGCGATGGTGGTGTAATGGTCAGCATAGTTGCCTTCCAACAGTTGATCCGGGTTCGATTCCCGGCCATCGCACTCTTGTTTATTTTTATTCTCTTATATCTTAATATTTCGCTACTGTTTGTTGTAAGGATGCTGGCATCGTGCGATGGTGGTGTAATGGTCAGCATAGTTGCCTTCCAAGCAGTTGATCCAGGTTTCGATACCCGGCCATCACACTCTTGCTTCATTTTGTTCTCTTATATCTGAACACTTCGCTGCTCTTTGTTGCAAGCAAGCTGGCATCGTGCGATGGTGCCCCTCAAAATCCAACCTCTGCGGTCCTCGTCCCGAGGGGTGGGCAACAGGAAGTAGGGGACTGACTGATGGGGTGATGTACGGTGGGGACTTAGTGTACCCCACGACCGCTACGGCTGCCGAGAAGGCCATCAGTAACCCCGAAAACTGGCAGAAGAGGCTCTGGTATTTTTCCCCAGGGACCTTCTACGGTAGGTACGGGATTGGCGATCCCGGGGTCCCTAGCCATTCACCCTCAATTCATCCCCTTCATCTCCATCAACTGTGCCACGTGTAGCTACTGCTTGTCAGTAAGCATCACATTCTTCCTCTTCTAGTTCTTTATTATTCTTATTAGCACGTAAGGTCTTAGGTTTATAACTCCTGTCTCACCAGCAGGGATCTCTCCTATCTCCGTGGTTCTGTCCCACGGTTTTCAGCGCGGCTTCCGACATGTGTGCTCTCCGGAGGTCTCAAAAGTGAAGGTTGAGCGGACCCTTCGCACTGCCCCTATGTGTAGCCTTAGGTGCGGAGCCCGTCTACACCGTCATGTACACCCACGTAGCTCCTTGAGGGCCCGGTCTGTGTTAATCTCCCGACGGCCGTGTTGCCGTTGGGTTAGTATCACGGACCGGACGTGTTACCGCTGACGGAACCCCGGTGTAATCAACCACAAGTCCCCTGAATCCGCGTGTGCCTATTACACGCATGCGCGGCCTAAAGTGGGGAGCCACAGGCGGTTATTCCTGTGGTAGGGGAATAAAGCCGGGGTGTGCGTGGTGAACGGTTTACCCATACGGACAAGCAGTGGAGATTGAAGGGTAGCTTTTCTGAGGTACAAATGAGATCGGTCATGGGTGGGGTCCCCATGACGGCACAGACCGTGAAGATTCGCTGTCTTTCTTTCTTTAACCCCCGTATGGCAGGCTGACGCCGACGGTTCCGGATGGGGGTCTATATCATCATGTCTCCGCGCAAAACCTCCTTCATTGACCCATATTTATTGATGACCTTGGCATGTGATGGCAAAACCTTTAAAGATATTAGTCCATTCTATATAAAACGCGAGCTCGATAAGATCAGTGGCCCTCTTAAAAACGCTACCCGTCTCCGAGACGGCAGCTTACTATTAGAGACCACAACAGCGGACCAATCTAAAAAACTGCAAAAGGCATCTTTGTTGGGCTCCTACCCGATTCGGGTAGCCCCACACAAGACCCTTAATACCTGCAGAGGAGTAGTCACCACCTCCAGTTTAGATGGTCTAGCAAATGAAGAAATAGTAAGTTGCCTCTCCGACCAACTCGTTTGTCAGGCGTACCGGCTAACACGAAAGCAAGATGGCAAGGATTACCCACTACGTACGGTTTTTCTAACTTTTGCTGGGATAAGTTACCGGAGTACATCTATTGCGGCTATGAGCGTGCGAGTGTCCGCCAGTATGTCCCGAACCCCATGCGCTGTTTCCAATGTCAGCGGTTCGGACATACTAAGGTCGCGTGTACCAATCCTGCTCTTTGTGAGCAATGTGGCCTAGCTAAACACGACGACCCAAACTGCAGCCGAACACCTTGCTGCGTGAACTGTGGCGGTAGTCATCCCTCCAGCTCGCGACAGTGTCCTAGATTCATGGACGAAAAAAACATTCAGGAGCTACGTGTCAAAGAACGCCTGACATTTCCAGAGGCACGACGGCGCTTTGAACAACTAGAGCCTGCTACCACTACTACTGGATATGCATCAGCAGCTCGCCGTACTCCTAATACCACTGTTGCTGTTCAACACGTCCCTGTCGCCCACGCATCCACGCAGACTGACTTTCTAGCCGTTAAACCCACGTCTCAGACTGTTTGTGTATCCACCAGCACAGCCTCCGCTTCAGCCGTACAGACTCCAGCCACCAAGCCATCAGCGGGTAACAACCATCCCGTAGTAAATGCGAAAAGCCGATCCCGACCACAACATAGATCGCGAAGTCGCTCGCCTTCTGTTAGATCCCGGTCTCGTTCTACGAGCCGTAGGAGTTCTGACTCCCGATCATCAGCGGAGTCACAGGAGGCTAACGATTTTCGAATCGTAGGGCCCAGATCAGCCAAGGTCAAGAAAAAGGTTAAAACGGCCCATTAAAAACTCTTCATGGAAATAATCCAGTGGAATGTCAATGGTTTTCGAGCTCGTGCTCAAGACCTACAACATTTAGTTTCTCAATGGTCACCGTCAATAATTTGTCTCCAGGAAACCCACTTACATCCCAATCACTCGTTACACCTTCACTCTTTTTCGGCATTTAGAAGCGATTCTCTTGCAGGTATGCGTGCAAGCGGTGGCGTTGCTACCTTAGTGGCGCCTAACATTTCCGCCGCCCACGTTCCTCTCACCACACCATTGCAAGCTGTGGCCGTCCGGATACAGCTGGAGAGCATCAGTTTTACCATCTGTAACATGTACCTGCCGCCGCTCAGTATAGCTACAGAGCGGGATCTTCTAGCTCTATTGGCTCAGCTCCCCTCACCACTACTCCTTGTGGGAGATTTGAATGCCAAGTACACGCTCTGGGGATCAGACACTGATGACGCCCGTGGATGCCTCCTCGTAGACGTCTTCGATAAGTCTGACCTGCTTCTGCTAAATACTGGTGACCCGACATTCCTATCATCCGCTTATGGTACACATTCCGTACTAGACCTTTCTTTCTGCAGTCCGTCATTAGTACCACTACTTGAGTGGTCAGTACTTTCCGACCTCTTTGGCAGTGATCATTACCCCATTAACATTCATTTTTCTGGCCGCCAATGTGTACCTTCTCGACATCCTCGCTGGATTATTTCCAAAGCTAACCGGGGAAAATTCCAATCCCTCATACACCTCATCGACGATGGTTTCGACACCATCGACGAAATGGTCAAATATTTTACTTGCTCGATCCTGCTCGCAGCAGAATCCAGCATTCCTCGAGCTTCACCTACACCACGTCGTATCCCTGTACCGTGGTGGTCCGAGGAATGCAGTTTGGCTGTCAAAGCACGCAAACGTGCTTTGCGCGTTTTTCAGCGGCACCCGACGGAAGGGAACTTCGTCGCCTTCAAACGTTCTCGCGCTAGGGCACGCTTTATACTGCGCAACGCAAAGCGTAAATCCTGGGAAGCCTATGTGTCTTCGCTTTCCCGGCGCAGCTCTACCCAACAAGTATGGTCAGCTGTTCGGCGGATGTATGGCAAGTATCGCCGGACGGTAATTCCAGGCCTTGCCATCAACGGTTCCATGTGCACCACCGAGCAGGATATGGCTGAAGCCCTAGCTACCATATTTGCTGCTACTAGCCAAACTGCCCGCTATGACGCTCTCTTCTCGCCGATTAAGGAAAAGGCGGAGCGGGTACCACTTAATTTTAATAGTGACTGCACCGAGCCGTACAATCAACCTTTTACCGCAGCCGAGCTCGCCCATTCTCTGGCGTTAGCAAAGGATTCTTCTCCAGGTCCCGATGACGTACACCGACAGATGCTGATACATCTTCCATCTGAGGCGCTATGTTTTCTTTTAAACATCTATAACCGCATTTGGCATGAGCGGGTTTTCCCTTCCTCCTGGCGAGAGGGTATCGTCATCCCCATCCCTCGACCCGGAAAGGACCGCACGCTACCATCTAGCTACCGCCCCATTTGCCTGACGAGTGTCATCTGTAAGACCTTCGAGCGGATGATAAACGCTCGGTTAAATTGGTGGCTAGAAAAACATAACCATCTGTCCAACTTGCAATGCGGTTTTCGGCGCCATCGCTCAAGTGTAGATAATCTAACACGTCTTGAGGGGTATATTTCCGATGCCTTTCTACTGAAACAGCACGCCGTGGGCGTGTTCCTCGACCTGGAGAAGGCTTATGACACCACCTGGCGGTACGGCATACTCCGCAACCTACATGGTTACGGTATGCGTGGTCATCTACCCGAATTCCTATGCAACTTTTTAAAACTTCGCCGTTTTCGGGTTCGCATAGGAAACACGATATCACGGGAGCGGATACAGGAGAACGGCGTACCTCAAGGGTCAATTTTGAGCGTCACCCTTTTTGCCGTAGCAATTAACGGAATCACTAGTGCCATTAGAAGTGGAATTCCATCATCCCTCTATGTTGACGACTTCGCAGTCTATTATAGGTCTGCCAACATAGATCACATTGAGCGCCAACTGCAGCTGACCATTACCCAGCTAGCAGCTTGGGCGCTTCAAACCGGCTTCCGTTTTTCAGCTGCGAAGACGCAGTGTATCCACTTTCACCGCCTACGAGGTATTCACCCGCCTCCTGATCTTCATTTGAACGGCACACCCCTGCCATTTGTCTCGCACCTGAAGTTCTTGGGCCTCTACTTGGACCGACAACTCAATTGGGAGCACCACATTCGTCACCTTCAAGCCTCTTGCGATCGTTCTCTTCGGGTGCTCAAGGTATTATCTGGAGCATCTTGGGGGGGGGGCGATCGCACGGTAATGTTGAGGTTGTACCGCTCTCTGGTTCGGTCCAAGCTGGACTATGGCAGTTTTATTTATGGCGCACCGACCGCCTCTAAACTTCGCCTTTTAGACACCGTGCATCATACTGGCATCCGCCTTGCCACAGGAGCTTTCCGCACCAGCCGAGTCGACTGCCTGTATGCAGACTCAGGCGAACCTCCACTCCATATTCGTCGCTCGCTGTTACTCTGCACATACGTTTCGAAGTTGGCAAGTTATCCCAATCATCCTTGTTTTAAACCAGTTCTGTGTCCAGATTTAGTCCACCGTTATATGCGCCCTGGTTCTCACACACGCCCCGTGGGAATAAGATTTCGGGATCTACTACATTCGCATGGCCTCCGAATGCCTCGCGTGGAGAGGTCGCCCATCTGCCCCTATCCTGCATGGCAGCTCAATCGTGCGCAGTTCGATCTCGCTCTTTCAAACAATTCTAGACTCGCTACTCCACATTCGGTGTTCCAACAACTTATTGCCGAATTACTGGGCCGTTACCCTAACTATGTTCCGGTCTTTACAGACGGTTCTCAGTTAAGTAACGCTACGGGTTGCGCTTTCGTCGTTAACGGTGAGGCTCACAAATTTCGACTTCTGGACTCAACTTCGGTCTTCTCAGCAGAGCTGAATGCCATCTTCTATTTGCTCCTTTTTATTTGCAAGTTAGCCCCTGGCTCTTTTATTGTTTGCACCGACTCTCTCAGTGCTCTTCAGGCCTTGAAACAGCACACTGCCGCTCACTCTCTTGCTTTAAAAATACAGGCCCAGATCTCGCAAATGTTCGGCCGAGGATACCATTTTGTTTTTACTTGGACCCCAGGCCATGTGGGCATTTCCGGGAACGAGGAGGCGGACGCGGCTGCTAAGTCCGCTTGCCGTTTGCCCCGGAGTTTAACATCTACGGTGGCATACCAGGATGTGCAACGTTTATTCCGTCGCCATCTCCTATCTGCTTGGCAGCAATCCTGGACAGCTTTAGAAGGCACACAACTCCGGGGTATAAAGGAGAGCGTACAACCCTGGCAAACATCCTGCAGGGATAACCGGCGAGCCGAGGTGATACTCACCCGGCTGAGAATTGGGCACACACGAGCAACTCATGGCCATCTGCTAAGAGGGGAACCGGCCCCTGTGTGTGCCTCGTGTTCAGTACGCCTCACGGTGCGGCACGTACTGCTGCATTGCCCACAGTACGCCCGCGTTCGCCAGTGTTTGGGATGGGGACTAACTTGCAAGGCGTTTTAGGTGACCACCCAGTGGCCGTGGATAAGGCACTGCGGTTTGTTTTTGAAATAGGTTTTAATAAACAAGTGTAACTTAATTTTATATTTATCAATTTTAGAGGTTTTAAATTATTAGTTTTTAGATGGTTTTTATGTGCTTTTAATGGTTGAGTGTTTTATTTCATTGTACTTTTTAAACTAAATTTGTGTAAATGGAAATTAATTATTCTTTCACACTGGCCGTGTGTAGGCTAAATTGTGGAAAATTTTTCAGTCTGACTCTACGTTTCCATAAATTTGTGTAGGTTTTAGTATTGACTTAGGGCCCAAATGACCTTGCTGTCGACGGGCCCTAAAACTCCACTCACTCACTCACTCACTCGTGCGATGGTGGTGTAATGGTCAGCATAGTTGCCTTCCAAGCAGTTGTCCGGGTTTGACTCCCGGGCATCGCACTCTTGTTTTTTTTTATCCTCTTATATCTGAGCCCTTCGCTAGCCTTTGTTGTAAGGATGCTAGCATCGTGCGATTATGGTGTAATGGTCAGCATAGTTGCCTTCCAAGCAGTTGATACGGGTTCGATTCCCGGCCATTGCACTCTTGTTTTTTTTTTAATTCTCTTATATCTGAACATCGCTACTGCTTGTTGTCGGCAAGCTGGCATCGTGCGATGGTGGTGCAATGGTCAGCATAGTTGCCTTCCAAGCAGTTGTCCGGGTTTGACTCCCGGGCATCGCAATCTTGTTTTTTTTATCCTCTTATATCTGAGCCCTTCGCTAGCCTTTGTTGTAAGGAGGCTGTCATTGGGCGATGGTGGTGTAATGGTCAGCATAGCTGCCTTCCAAGCAGTTGATCCGGGTTCGACTCCCGGGCATCGCACTCTTGTTTTTTTATCTTCTTATATCTGAGCCCTTCGCTACTCTTTGTTGTAAGGAGGCTGTCAACTTGCGATGGTGGTGTAATGGTCAGCATAGATGCTTTCCAAGCGGTTGATCCGGGTTCGATTCCCGGCCATCGCAATCTTGCTTTTTTTTTAATTCTCTTATAGCTGAACATCGCTACTGTTTGTTGAAAGCAAGCTGGCATCGTGCGATGGTGGTGTAATGGTCACCATAGTTGCCTTCCAAGCAGTTGATACGGGTTCGATTCCCGGCCATCGCACTCTTGTTTTTTTTTTTTAAATTCTGTTATATCTGAGCATCGCTACTGTTTGTTGTAAGGAAGGTGGCATCGTGCGATGCTGGTGTAATGGTCAGCATAGTTGCACTCCAAGCGGTTGATACGGGTTCGATTCCCGGCCATCTCACACTTGTTTATTTATTCCCTTATATGTGTATAATTCGCTACTCTTGGTTGAAACAAAGACATCATTCTGCGATGGTGGTGTAATGGTCAGCATAGTTGCCTTCCAAACAGTTGATCCGGGTTCGGGTCCCGGGTATCGCACTCTTGTTTTTTTATCCTCTTACATCTGAGCCCTTCGCTAGCCTTTGTTGTAAGAAGGCTGTCATTGTTCGATGGTGGTGTAATGGTCAGCATAGTTGCCTTCCAATCAGTTGATCCGGGTTCGACACCCGGGCATCGCACTCTTTTTTTTTTATCCTCTTATATCTGAACACTTCGCTACTCTTTGTTGTAAGGAGGCTTTCATTGTGCGATGGTGGTGTAATGGTCAGCATAGTTGCCTTCCAAGCAGTTGATCCAGGTTACGATACCCGGCCATCACACTCTTGCTTCATTTTGTTCACTTATATCTGAACACTTCGGTACTCTTTGTTGTAAGGAAGCTGGCATTGTACGATGGTGATGTACTGGTCAGCACAGTTGCCTTCCAAGCAGTTGATTCGGGTTCTATTCCCGGCCATGGCACTTGCTTTTTTTTATTCCCTTATATGGGTATAATTTGCTACTCGTGGTTTGTAACAAAGCCATCATGCTGCAAGGGTGGTGTAGTGGTCAGCATAGTTGCCTTCCAAGCAGTTGAATCGGTTCGATTCCTGTCCATCGCACTCTTGTTTTTTTATTCTCTTATATCTGAACACTTCGCTACCCTTTGTTGTAAGCAAGTTGGCATTTTGCGATGGTGGGGTAATGGTCAGCATAGTTGTCTTCCAAGCAGTTGAACCGGGTTCGATTCCCGGTCTTTGCACTCTTGTTTATTTTTTATTCTCTTATATCTGAACATTTCGCTACTGTTTGTTGTAAGGATGCTGGCATCGTGCGATGGTGGTGTAATGGTCAGCATACTTGCCTTCTAAGCTGTTGATCCGGGTTCGATTACCGGCCTACGCACTTTTGCTTTTTTTTTTTTAATTCTCTTATATCTGAACATCGCTACTGTTTTTTTAAGCAAGCTGGCACCGCGCGATGGTGGTGTAATGGTCTGCATAGTTGCTTTCCAAGCAGTTGATCCGGGTTCGATTCCCGGCCATCGCACACTTGTTTTTTTTTTAATTCTCTTATATCTGAACATCGCTACTGTTTGTTGTCAGGATGCACGCATCGTGCTATGGTGTTGTAATGGTCAGCATAGCTGCCTTCCAAGCAGTTGATCCATGTTCGATTCCCGGCCATCGCACTCTTGGTTTTTTTGTTCTCTTATATCTGAACACTCCGCTACTGTTGGTTGTAAGGATGTTGGCATCTTGCGATGGTGGTGTAATGGTCAGCATAGATACATTCCAAGCAGTTAATACCGGTTCTATTCCTGGCCATGGCACATGCTTTTTTTTATTCCCTTATATGGGTATAAGTTGCTACTCGTGGTTTGTAGCAAAGCCATCATGCTGCAAGGGTGGTGCAATGGTCAGCATAGTTGCCTTCCAAACAGTTGATCCGGGTTCGATTCCCGGCCATCGCACACTTGTTTTTTTTTATTCTCTTATATCTGAACATTTCGCTACTGTGTGTTGTAAGGATGCTGGCGTCGTGCGATGGTGGTGTAATGGTCAGCATAGTTGCCTTCCAAACAGTTGATCCGGGTTCCATTCCCGGCCATCGCACACTTGCTTTTTTTTATTCTCTTATATCTGAACATTTCGCTACTGTGTGTTGTAAGGATGCTGGCGTCGTGCGATGGTGGTGTAATGGTCAGCATAGTTGCCTTCCAAGCAGTTGATCCGGGTTCGATTCCCGGCCATCGCACACTTGTTTTTTTTTTATTCTCTTATATCTGAACATTTCGCTACTGTTTGTTGTAAGGATGCTGCCATCGTGCGATGGTGGTGTAATGGTCAGCATAGATGCATTCCACGCAGTTTTCCGGGTTCGATTCCCGGCCATCTCACACTTGTTTATTTATTCCCTTATATGTGTATAATTCGCTACTCTTGGTTGTAACAAAGGCATCATCCTGCGATGGTGGCGTAATGGTCAGCATAGTTGCCTTCCAAGCAGTTGATTCGGGTTCGATTACCGGCCATCGCACTCTTGTTTTTTTTTCTCTTATATCTGAACATTTCGCTACTGTTTGTTGTAAGAATGCTAGCACCGCGCGATGGTGGTGTAATGGTCGGCATAGTTGCCTTCCAAGCAGTTGATCCGGGTTCGATTCCCGGCCTTCGCACTCTTATTTTTTTTATTTTCTTATATCTGAACATTTCGCTACTGTTTGTTGTAAGGATGCTGGCATCATGAGATGGTGGTGTAATGGTCAGCATACTTGCCTTCCAAGCTGTTGATCCGGGTTCGATTACCGGCCTACGCACTTTTGCTTTTTTTTTTTTTAATTCTCTTATATCTGAACATCGCTACTGTTTTTTGTAAGCAAGCTGGCACAGCGCGATGGTGGTGTAATGGTCTGCATAGTTGCCTTCCAAGCAGTTGATCCGGGTTCGATTCCCGGCCATCGCACTGTAGTTTTTTTTTTATTCTCTTATATCTGAACATCGCTACTGTTTGTTGTAAGAATGCACGCATCGTGCGATGGTGGTGTAATGGTCAGCATAGTTGCCTTCCAAGCAGTTCATCCGGGTTCGATTCCCGGCCATCGCACTGTTGTTTTTTTTTATTCTCTTATATCTGAACACTTCGCTACTGTTTGTTGTAAGAATGCACGCATCGTGAGATGGTGGTGTAATGGTCAGCATAGTTGCCTTCCAAGCATTTCATCCGGGTTCGATTCCCGGCCATCGCACACTTGTTTTTTTTTAAACTCTCTTATATCTGAACATCGCTACTATTTGTTGTAAGCAAGTTGCCGTCGTGCGATGGTGGTGTAATGGTCAGCATAGTTGC
Source organism: Mantis religiosa (assembly GCA_030765055.1). Classification (NCBI taxonomy): domain Eukaryota; kingdom Metazoa; phylum Arthropoda; class Insecta; order Mantodea; family Mantidae; genus Mantis; species Mantis religiosa. The sequence goes on from CM060956.1 coordinate 78,847,971, forward strand.
TTTCCAAGTAGTTGATCCATGTTCGATTCCCGGCCATCGCACTCTTGGTTTTTTTGTTCTCTTATATCTGAACACTCCGCTACTGTGTGTTGTAAGGAAGGTGTCATCGTGAGATGGTGGTGTAATGGTCAGCATAGATGGATTCCAAGCAGTTGATCCGGTTTCGATTCCCGGCCATTTCACACTTGTTTATTTATTTGCTTAAATGTGTATAATTCGCTGCTCTTGGTTGTAACAAAGACATCATCCTGCGATGGTGGTGTAATGGTCAGCATAGTTGCCTTCCAAGCAGTTGATCCGCGTTCGATTCCCGGCCATCGCACACTTGTTTATTTATTTGCTTAAATGTGTATAATTCGCTGCTCTTGGTTGAAACAAAGCCATCATCGAGCGATGGTGGTGTAAAAGTCAGCACTGTTGCCTTCCAAGCAGTTAAAACTGGTTCTATTCCCGGCCATGGCACATGCTTTTCTTTTATTCCCTTATATGGTTATAATTTGCTACTCGTGGTTTGTAGCAAAGCCATCATGCTGCAAAGGTGGTGTAATGGTCAGCATAGTTGCCTTCCAAGCAGTTGACCCGGGTTCGATTCCCGGCCATCGCACACTTGCTTTTTTTATTCTCTTATATCTGAACATTTCGCTACTGTTTGTTGCAAGGATGCTGGCATCGTGCGATGGTGGTGTAATGGTCAGCATAGTTGCCTTCCAAGCAGTTGATCCGGGTTCGAATCCCAGCCATCGCACACTTGTTTTTTTTTTATTCTCTTATATCTGAACATTTGGCTACTTTTTGTTGTAAGGATGCTGGCATCGTGCGATGGTGGTGTAATGGTCAGCATAGTTGCCTTCCAAGCAGTTTATCCGGGTTCGATTCCCGGCCATCGCACTCTTGTTTTTTTTTATTCTCTTATATCTGAAAATCGCTACTGTTTGTTGTCAAGATGCTGGCATCCTGCGATGGTGGTGTAATGGTCAGCATAGATGCATTCCACGCAGTTGATCCAGGTTTCGATACCCGGCCATCACACTCTTGCTTCATTTTGTTCTCTTATATCTGAACACTTCGCTACTCTTTGTTGTAAGGAAGGTGGCATTGTACGATGGTGATGTAATGGTCAGCATAGATGCATTCCACGCAGTTGATTCGGGTTGTATTCCCGGCCATGGCACTTGCTTTTTTTTATTCCCTTATTTGGGTATAATTTGCTACTCGTGGTTTGTAACAAAGCCATCATGCTGCAAGGGTGGTGTAGTGGTCAGCATAGTTGCCCTCCAAGCAGTTGAATCGGTTCGATTCCTGTCCATCGCACTCTTGTTTTTTTATTCTCTTATATCTGTACACTTCGCTACTCTTTGTTGTAAGCAAGCTGGCATCGTGCGATGGTGGTGTAATGGTCAGCATAGTTGCCTTCCAAGCAGTTGATCCGGGTTCTATTCCCGGCCATCGCACACTTGTTTTTTTTGTTCTCTTATATCTGAACATTTCGCTACTGTTTGTTGTAAGGATGCTGCCACCGTGCGATGGTGGTGTAATGGTCAGCATAGTTGCCTTCCAAGCAGTTGATCCGAGTTCGATTCCCGGCCATCGCACACTTGTTTTTTTTTATTCTCTTATATCTGAACATTTCGCTACTCTTTGTTGTAAGCAAGCTGGCATCGTGCGATGGTGGTGTAATGGTCAGCATAGTTGCCTTCCAAGCAGTTGATCCGGGTTCTATTCCCGGCCATCGCACACTTGTTTTTTTTTTATTCTCTTATATCTGAACATTTCGCTACTGTTTGTTCTAAGCATGCTGGCATCGTGCGATGGTGGTGTAATGGTCAGCATAGTTGCCTTCCAAACAGTTGATCCGGGTTCGATTCCCGGCCATCGCACAGTTGTTTTTTTTATTCTCTTATATCTGAACATTTCGCTACTGTTTGTTGTAAGGATGCTGCCACCGTGCGATGGTGGTGTAATGGTCAGCATAGTTGCCTTCCAAGCAGTTGATCCGGGTTCGATTCCCGGCCATCGCACACTTGTTTTTTTTTATTCTCTTATATCTGAACATTTCGCTACTGTTTGTTGTAAGCAAGCTGGCACCGTGCGATGGTGGTGTAATGGTCAGCATAGTTGCCTTCCAAGCAGTTGATCCGGGTTCGATTCCCGGCCATCGCACACTTGTTTTTTTTTTTTTATTCTCTTATATCTGAACATTTCGCTACTGTTTGTTCTAAGCATGCTGGCATCGTGCGATGGTGGTGTAATGGTCAGCATAGTTGCCTTCCAAGCAGTTGATCGGGGTCGATTCCCGGCCATCGCACACTTGTTTTTTTTTATTCTCTTATATCTGAACATTTCGCTACTGTTTGTTGTAAGGATGCTGGCATCGTGCGATGGTGGTGTAATGGTCAGCATAGTTGCCTTCCAAGTAGTTGATCCGGGTTCGATTTCCGGCCATCGCAATTTTGGTTTTTTTTTTAATTCTCTTATATCTGAAAATCGCTACTGTTTGTTGTCAGAATGCTGACATCGTGCGATGGTGGTGTAATGGTCAGCATAGATGGATTCCAAGCAGTTGATCCGGTTTCGATTCCCGGCCATCTCACACTTGTTTATTTATTTGCTTAAATGTGTATAATTCGCTGCTCTTGGTTGTAACAAAGACATCATCCTGCGATGGTGGCGTAATGGTCAGCATAGTTGCCTTCCAAGCAGTTGATCCATGTTCGATTCCCGGCAATCGCAATCTTGTTTTTTTTTCTCTCTTATATCTGTACATTTCGCTGCTGTTTGTTATAAGGATGCTGGCATCGTTCGATGGCGGTGTAATGGTCAGCATAGTTGCCTTCCAAGCAGTTGATCCATGTTCGATTCCCGGCCATCGCACTCTTGGCTTTTTTCTGGCCTTATATCTGAACACTTCGCTACTGTTTGTTGTAAGGCGGCTGGCATCGTGCGATGGTGGTGTTTTGGATGGCACAGATGCCTTCCAAGTAGTTGATACGGGTTCGATTCCCGGCCATCGCACTCTTTTTTTTTTTAATTCTCTTATATCTGAACATCGCTACTGTTTGTTGTAAGGATGCTGGCATCGTGCGATGGTGGTGCAATGGTCAGCATAGTTGCCTTCCAAGCAGTTGTCCGGGTTCGATTCCCGGCCATCGCACACTTGTTTTTTTTTTATTCTCTTATATCTGAACATTTCGCTACTGTGTGTTGTAAGGATGCTGGCATCGTGCGATGGTGGTGTAATGGTCAGCATAGTTGCCTTCCAAGCAGTTTATCCGGTTTCGATTCCCGGCCATCGCACTCTTGTTTTTTTTTTATTCTCTTATATCAGAACATTTCGCCACCTTTCGTTGTAAGGATGCTGGCATCGTGCGATGGTGGTGTACTATTCAGCATAGTTGCCTTCCAAGCAGTTCATCCGGGTTCGACTCCCAGGCATCGCACACATGTTTTTTTTATCCTCTTATATCTGAGCCCTTCGCTACTCTTTGTTGTAAGGAGGCTGTCATCGTGCGATGGTGGGATAATGGTCAGCATAGATGCATTCCAAGCAGTTGATCCGGGTTCGATTCCCGGCCATCTCACAGTTGTTTATTTATTCCCTTATATGTGTATAGTTCGCTACTCTTGGTTGTAACAAAGACATCATCCTGCGATGGTGGTGTAATGGTCAGCATAGTTGCCTTCCAAGCAGTTGATCCGGGTTCGATTCCCGGCCATCGCACTCTTATTATTTTTATTTTCTTATATCTGAACATTTCGCTACTGTTTGTTGTAAGGATGCTGGCATCATGCGATGGTGTTGTAATGGTCAGCATACTTGCCTTTCAAGCTGTTGATCCGGGTTCGATTACCGGCTTACGCACTTATGCATTTTTTTTTAATTCTCTTATATCTGAACATCGCTACTGTTTTTTGTAAGCAAGCTGGCACAGCACAATGGTGGTGTAATGGTCTGCATAGTTGCCTTCCAAGCAGTTGATCCGGGTTCGATTCCCGGCCATCGCACTGTTGTTTTTTTTTATTCTCCTATATCTGAGCCCTTCGCTACTCTTTGTTGTAAGGAGGCTGTCATCGTGCGATGGTGGGGTAATGGTCAGCATAGATGCATTCCAAGCAGTTGATCCGGGTTCGATTCCCGGCCATCTCACAGTTGTTTATTTATTCCCTTATATGTGTATAGTTCGCTACTCTTGGTTGTAACAAAGACATCATCCTGCGATGGTGGTGTAATGGTCAGCATAGTTGCCTTCCAAGCAGTTGATCCATGTTCGATTCCCGGCCATCGCACTCTTGTTTTTTTTTATTCTCTTATATCTGAACATTTCGCTACTATTGGTTGTAAGGATGCTCGCATCGTGCGATGGTGGTGTAATGGTCAGCATAGATGGATTCTAAGCAGATGATCCGGTTTCGATTCTCGGCCATTTCACACTTGTTTATTTATTTGCTTAAATGTGTATAATTCGCTGCTCTTGGTTGTAACAAAGACATCATCCTGCGATGGTGGTGTAATGGTCAGCATAGTTGCCTTCCAAGCAGTTGATCCGCGTTCGATTCCCGGCCATCGCACACTTGTTATTTATTTGCTTAAATGTGTATAATTCGCTGCTCTTTGTTGAAACAAAGCCTTCATCGTGCGATGGTGGTGTAAAAGTCAGCATAGTTGCCTTCCAAACAGTTAAAACTGGTTCTATTCCCGGCCATGGCACATGCTTTTTTTTTATTCCCTTATATGGGTATAATTTGCTACTCATTGTTTGTAGCAAGGCCATCATGCTGCAAGGGTGGTGCAATGGTCAGCATAGTTGCCTTCCAAACAGTTGATCCGGGTTCGATTCCCGGCCATCGCACACTTGGTTTTTTTTATTCTCCTATATCTTCACATTTCGCTACTGTTTGTTGTAAGGATGCTGCCATCGTGCGATGGTGGTGTAATGGTCAGCAAAGTTGCCTTCCAAACAGTTGATCCGGGTTCGATTCCCGGCCATCGCACACTTGTTTTTTTTTTATTCTCCTATATCTTCACATTTCGCTACTGTTTGTTGTAAGGATGCTGCCATCGTGCGATGGTGGTGCAATGGTCAGCATAGTTGCCTTCCAAACAGTTGATCCGGGTTCGATTCCCGGCCATCGCAAACTTGTTTTTTTTTATTCTCCTATATCTTCACATTTGGCTACTGTTTGTTGTAAGGATGCTGCCATCGTGCGATGGTGATGTAATGGTCAGCAAAGTTGCCTTCCAAGCAGTTGATCCGGGTTCGATTCCCGGCCATCGCACACTTGTTTTTTTTTATTCTCTTATATCTGAACATTTCGCTACTGTTTGTTGCAAGGATGCTGGCATCTTGCGATGGTGGTGTAATGGTCAGCATAGTTGCCTTCCAAGCAGTTGATCCGGGTTCGATTCCCGGCCATCGCATTTTTGTTTTTTTTTTTATTCTCTTATATCTGAAAATCGCTACTGTTTGTTGTCAGGATGCTGGCATCTTGCGATGGTTGTGTAATGGTCAGCATAGATGCATTCCACGCAGTTGATCCAGGTTTCGATACCCGGCCATCACACTCTTGCTTCATTTTGTTCTCTTATATCTGAACACTTCGCTACTCTTTGTTGTAAGGAAGATGGCATTGTACGATGGTGATGTAATGGTCAGCAGAGTTGCCTTCCAAGCAGTTGATTCGGGTTCTATTCCCGGCCGTGGCACTTGCTTTTTTTTATTCCCTTATATGGGTATAATTTGCTACTCGTGGTTTGTAACAAAGCCATCATGCTGCAAGGGTGGTGTAGTGGTCAGCATAGTTGCCTTCCAAGCAGTTGAGTCGGTTCGATTCCTGTCCATCGCACTCTTGTTTTTTTTTTTTTTTATTCTCTTATATCTGAATATTTCGCTACTGTTTGTTGTAAGGATGCTGGCATCGTGCGATGGTGGGGTAATGGTCAGCATAGATGCATTCCAAGCAGTTGATCCGGGTTCGATTCCCGGCCATCTCACAGTTGTTTATTTATTCCCTTATATGTGTATAATTCGCTACTCTTGGTTGTAACAAAGACATCATCCTGCGATGGTGGTGTAATGGTCAGCATAGTTGCCTTCCAAGCAGATGATCCGGGTTCGATTCCCGGCCATCGCACTCTTATTTTTTTATTTCCTTATATCTGAACATTTCGCTACTGTTTGTTGTAAGGATGCTGGCATCGTGCGATGGTGGTGTAATGGTCAGCATACTTGCCTTCCAAGCTGTTGATCCGGGTTCGATTACCGGCCTACGCTCTTTTGCTTTTTTTTTAATTTTCTTATATCTGAACATCGCTACTGTTTTTTGTAAGCAAGCTGGCACCACGCGATGGTGGTGTAATGGTCAGCATAGTTGCCTTCCAAGCAGTTGATCCGTGTTCGATTCCCGGCCATCGCACTGTTGTTTTTTTTTATTCTCTTATATCTCAACACTTCGCTACTGTTTGTTGTAAAGATGCACGCATCGTGCGATGGTGCTGTAATGGTCAGCATAGTTGCCTTCCAAGCAGTTGATCCGGGTTCAATTCTCGGCCATCGCACACTTGTTATTTTTTTTTAATTCTCTTATATCTGAACATCGCTACTATTTGTTGTAAGCAAGTTGCCGTCGTGCGATGGTGGTGTAATGGTCAGCATAGTTGCTTTCGAAGTATTTGATCCATGTTCGATTCCCGACCATCGCACTCTTGGTTTTTTTGTTCTCTTATATCTGAACACTTCGCTACTGTTGGTTGTAAGGATGCTGGCATCGTGCGATTGTGGTGTAATGGTCAGCATAGATGGATTCCAGGCAGTTGATCCGGTTTCGATTCCCGGCCAACGCACACTTGTTTTTTTTTTATTCTCTTATATCTGAACATTTCGCTACTGTTTGTTGTAAGGATGCTGCCATCGTGCGATGGTGGTGTAATGGTCAGCATAGTTGCCTTCCAAGCCGTTGATCCGGGTTCGATTCCCGGCCATCGCACACTTGTTTTTTTTATTCTCTTATATCTGAACATTTCGCTACTGTTTGTTGTAAGGATGCTGCCATCGTGCGATGGTGGTGTAATGGTCAGCATAGTTGCCTTCCAAGCCGTTGATCCGGGTTCGATTCCCGGCCATCGCACACTTGTTTTTTTTTATTCTCTTATATCTGAACATTTCGCTACTGTTTGTTGTAAGGTTGCTGGCATCGTGCGGTGTTGGTGTAATGGTCAGCATAGTTGCCTTCCAAGCAGTTGATCCGGGTTCGATTCCCGGCCATCGCACACTTTTTTTTTTATTCTCTTATATCTGAACATTTCGCTACTGTTTGTTGTAAGGATGCTGGCATCGTGCGATGGTGGTGTAATGGTCAGCATAGTTGCCTTCCAAGCAGTTGATCCGGGTTCGATTTCCAGCCATCGCACTTTTGGTTTTTTTTTTTTTTTTTTTAATTCTCTTATATCTGAAAATCGCTACTGTTTGTTGTCAGAATGCTGGCATCGTGCGATGGTGGTGTAATGGTCAGCATAGATGCATTCCACGCAGTTGTTCCGGGTTCGATTCCCGGCCATCCCACACTTGTTTATTTATTCCCTTATATGTGTATAATTCGCTACTCTTGGTTGTAACAAAGGCATCATCCTGCGATGGTGGTGTAATGGACAGCATAGTTGCCTTCCAAGCAGTTGATCCATGTTCGATTCCCGGCCATCGCAATCTTGTTTTTTTTTATTCTCTTATATCAGAACATTTCGCTGCTGTTTGTTATAAGGATGCTGGCATCGTTCGATGGCGGTGTAATGGTCAGCATAGTTGCCTTCCAAGCAGTTGATCCATGTTCGATTCCCGGCCATCGCAATCTTGTTTTTTTTTATTCTCTTATATCAGAACATTTCGCTGCTGTTTGTTATAAGGATGCTGGCATCGTTCGATGGCGGTGTAATGGTCAGCATTGTTGCCTTCCAAGCAGTTGATCCGTGTTCGATTCCCGGCCATCGCACTCTTGTTTTTTTATTATCTTATATCTGAACATTTCGCTACTGTTTGTTGTAAGGGTACTGCCATCGTGCGATGGTGGTGTAATGGTCAGCATAGTTGCCTTCCAAGCAGTTGTTCCGGGTTCGATTTCAGGGCATCGCGCTCTTTTTTTTTATTCTCTTATATCTGAACATTTCGCTACTGTTTGTTGTAAGGATGCTGGCATCGTGCGATGGTGGTGTAATGGTCAGCATAGTTGCCTTCCAAGCAGTTCATCCAGGTTCGATTCTCGGCCATCGCACTCTTGGCTTTTTTCTTCTCCTATATCTGAGCATTTCGCTACTGTTTGTTGTAAGGAGGCTGGCATCCTGCGATGGTGGTGTAATGGTCAGCATAGTTGCCTTCCAAGCAGTTGATCCATGTTCGATTCCCGGCCATCGCAATCTTGTTTTTTTTTTATTCTCTTATATCAGAACATTTCGCTGCTGTTTGTTATAAGGATGCTGGCATCGTTCGATGGCGGTGTAATGGTCAGCATAGTTGCCTTCCAAGCAGTTGATCCATGTTGGATTCCCGGCCATCGCACTCTTGGCTTTTTTCTGCTCTTATATCTGAACACTTCGCTACTGTTTGTTGTAAAGCGGCTGGCATCTTGCGATGGTGGTGTAATGGTCGTCATAGATACATTCCAAGCAGTTGATCCGGGTTCGATTCCCGGCCATCTTACACTTGTTTATTTATTCCCTTATATGGGTATAATTCGCTGCTCTTGTTTGTAACAAAGCTATCATCGTGCGATGGTTGTGTAATGGTCAGCATAGTTGCCTTCCAAGCAGTTGATCCGGGTTCGATTCCCGGCCATCGCACTTGCTTGATTTATTCACTTATATGTGTATAATTTGCTACTCGTAGTTTGTAACAAAGCCATCATGCTGCAAGGGTGGTGTAATGGTCAGCATTGTTGCCTTCCAAGCAGTTCATCCGTGTTCGATTCCCGGCCATCGCACTCTTGTTTTTTTATTATCTTATATCTGAACATTTCGCTACTGTTTGTTGTAAGGGTACTGCCATCGTGCGATGGTGGTGTAATGGTCAGCATAGTTGCCTTCCAAGCAGTTGTTCCGGGTTCGATTTCAGGGCATCGCGCTCTTTTTTTTTATTCTCTTATATCTGAACATTTCGCTACTGTTTGTTGTAAGGATGCTGGCATCGTGCGATGGTGGTGTAATGGTCAGCATAGTTGCCTTCCAAGCAGTTCATCCAGGTTCGATTCTCGGCCATCGCACTCTTGGCTTTTTTCTTCTCTTATATCTGAGCATTTCGCTACTGTTTGTTGTAAGGAGGCTGGCATCCTGCGATGGTGGTGTAATGGTCAGCATAGATGCATTCCAAGCAGTTGATCCGGGTTCGATTCCCGGCCATCTCACAGTTGTTTATTTATTCCCTTATATGTGTATAATTCGCTACTCTTGGTTGTAACAAAGACATCATCCTGCGATGGTGGTGTAATGGTCAGCATAGTTGCCTTCCAAGCAGATGATCCGGGTTCGATTCCCGGCCATCGCACTCTTATTTTTTTATTTTCTTATATCTGAACATTTCGCTACTGTTTGTTGTAAGGATGCTGGCATCGTGCGATGGTGGTGTAATGGTCAGCATACTTGCCTTCCAAGCTGTTGATCCGGGTTCGATTACCGGCCTACGGTCTTTTGCTTTTTTTTTTTTTTAATTTTCTTATATCTGAACATCGCTCTTGTTTTTTGTAAGCAAGCTGGCACCGCGCGATGGTGGTGTAATGGTCAGCATAGTTGCCTTCCAAGCAGTTGATCCGTGTTCGATTCCCGGCCATCGCACTGTTGTTTTTTTTTATTCTCTTATATCTCAACACTTCGCTACTGTTTGTTGTAAAGATGCACGCATCGTGCGATGGTGGTGTAATGGTCAGCATAGTTGCCTTCCAAGCAGTTGATCCGGGTTCAATTCTCGGCCATCGCACACTTGTTTTTTTTTTTAATTCTCTTATATCTGAACATCACTACTATTTGTTGTAAGCAAGTTGCCGTCGTGCGATGGTGGTGTAATGGTCAGCATAGTTGCTTTCCAAGTATTTGATCCATGTTCGATTCCCGACCATCGCACTCTTGGTTTTTTTGTTCTCTTATATCTGAACACTCCGCTACTGTTGGTTGTAAGGATGCTGGCATCGTGCGATTGTGGTGTAATGGTCAGCATAGATGGATTCCAGGCAGTTGATCCCGTTTCGATTCCCGGCCATTTCACACTTGTTTATTTATTTGCTTAAATGTGTATAATTCGCTGCTCTTGGTTGTAACAAAGCCATCATCGTGCGATGGTGGTGTAAAAGTCAGCATATTTGCCTTCCAAGCAGTTAAAATGGTTTCTATTCCCGGCCATGGCACATGCTTTTCTTTATTCCCTTATATGGGTATAATTTGCTACTCGTGGTTTGTAGCAATGCCATCATGCTGCAAGGGTGGTGTAATGGTCAGCATAGTTGCCTTCCAAACAGTTGATCCGGGTTCGATTCCCGGCCATCGCACACTTGTTTTTTTTATTCTCTTATATCTGAACATTTCGCTACTGTTTGTTGTAAGGATGCTGCCATCGTGCGATGGTGGTGTAATGGTCAGCATAGTTGCCTTCCAAGCCGTTGATCCGGGTTCGATTCCCGGCCATCGCACACTTGTTTTTTTTTTATTCTCTTTTATCTGAACATTTCGCTACTGTTTGTTGTAAGGTTGCTGGCATCGTGCGATGGTGGTGTAATGGTCAGCATAGTTGCCTTCCAAGCAGTTGATCCGGGTTCGATTCCCGGCCATCGCACACTTGTTTTTTTTATTCTCTTATATCTGAACATTTCGCTACTGTTTGTTGTAAGGATGCTGGCATCGTGCGATGGTGGTGTAATGGTCAGCATAGTTGCCTTCCAAGCAGTTGATCCGGGTTCGATTTCCGGCCATCGCACTTTTTTTTTTTTTTTTAATTCTCTTATATCTGAAAATCGCTACTGTTTGTTGTCAGAATGCTGGCATCGTGCGATGGTGGTGTAATGGTCAGCATAGATGCATTCCACGCAGTTGTTCCGGGTTCGACTCCCGGCCATCCCACACCTGTTTATTTATTCCCTTATATGTGTATAATTCGCTACTCTTGGTTGTAACAAAGGCATCATCCTGCGATGGTGGTGTAATGGTCAGCATAGTTGCCTTCCAAGCAGTTGATCCATGTTCGATTCCCGGCCATCGCAATCTTGTTTTTTTTTATTCTCTTATATCTGAACATTTCGCTGCTGTTTGTTATAAGGATGCTGGCATCGTTCGATGGCGGTGTAATGGTCAGCATAGTTGCCTTCCAAGCAGTTGATCCATGTTGGATTCCCGGCCATCGCACTCTTGGCTTTTTTCTGCTCTTATATCTGAACACTTCGCTACTGTTTGTTGTAAGGCGGCTGGCATCGTGCGATGGTGGTGTAATGGTCGTCATAGATACATTCTAAGCAGTTGATCCGGGTTCGATTCCCGGCCATCTTACACTTGTTTATTTATTCCCTTATATGGGTATAATTCGCTGCTCTTGTTTGTAACAAAGCCATCATCGTGCGATGGTTGTGTAATGGTCAGCATAGTTGCCTTCCAAGCAGTTGATCCGGGTTCGATTCCCGGCCATCGCACTTGCTTGATTTATTCACTTATATGGGTATAATTTGCTACTCGTAGTTTGTAACAAAGCCATCATGCTGCAAGGGTGGTGTAATGGTCAGCATTGTTGCCTTCCAAGCAGTTGATCCGTGTTCGATTCCCGGCCATCGCACTCTTGTTTTTTTATTATCTTATATCTGAACATTTCGCTACTGTTTGTTGTAAGGGTACTGCCATCGTGCGATGGTGGTTTAATGGTCAGCATAGTTGCCTTCCAAGCAGTTGTTCCGGGTTCGATTTCAGGGCATCGCGCTCTTTTTTTTTTATTCTCTTATATCTGAACATTTCGCTACTGTTTGTTGTAAGGATGCTGGCATCGTGCGATGGTGGTGTAATGGTCAGCATAGTTGCCTTCCAAGCAGTTCATCCAGGTTCGATTCTCGGCCATCGCACTCTTGGCTTTTTTCTTCTCTTATATCTGAGCATTTCGCTACTGTTTGTTGTAAGGAGGCTGGCATCCTGCGATGGTGGTATAATGGTCAGCATAGTTGCCTTCCAAGCAGTTGATCCGGGTTCGATTCCCGGCCATCTCACACTTGTTTATTTATTTCCTTAACTGTGTATAATTCGCTGCTCTTGGTTGTAACAAATACATCATCCTGCGATGGTGGTGCAATGGTCAGCATAGTTGCCTTCCAAGCAGTTGTCCGGGTTCGATTCCCGGCCATCGCACTCTTGTTTTTTTTTTAATTCTCTTATATCTGAACATTTCGCTACTGTTTCTTGTAAGGATGCTGGCATCGTGCGATGGTGGTGTAATGGTCAGCATAGTTGCCTTCCAAGCAGTTGATCTGGTTTCGATTCCCGGGCTTCGCAATCTTCTTTTTTTTTTTTTATTCTCTTATATCTGAACATTTCGCTACTGTTTTTTGTAAGGATGCTGGCATCGTGCGATGGTGTTGTAATGGTCAGCATAGTTGCCTTCCAAGCAGTTGATACGGGTTCTATTCCCGGCCATCGCATCCTTGTTTTCTTTTTATTCTCTTATATCTGAACATTTCGCTACTGTTTGTTGTAAGGTTGCTGGCATCGTGGGATGGTGGTGTAATGGTCAGCATAGTTGCCTTCCAAGCAGTTGATCCGGGTTCGATTCCCGGCCATCGCACACTTGTTTTTTTTATTCTCTTATATCTGAACATTTCGCTACTGTTTGTTGTAAGGATGCTGGCATCGTGCGATGGTGGTGTAATGGTCAGCATAGTTGCCTTCCAAGCAGTTGATCCGGGTTCGATTTCCGGCCATCGCACTTTTTTTTTTTTTTTTAATTCTCTTATATCTGAAAATCGCTACTGTTTGTTGTCAGAATGCTGGCATCGTGCGATGGTGGTGTAATAGTCAGCATAGATGCATTCCACGCAGTTGTTCCGGGTTCGATTCCCGGCCATCCCACACTTGTTTATTTATTCCCTTATATGTGTATAATTCGCTACTCTTGGTTGTAACAAAGGCATCATCCTGCGATGGTGGTGTAATGGTCAGCATAGTTGCCTTCCAAGCAGTTGATCCATGTTCGATTCCCGGCCATCGCAATCTTGTTTTTTTTTATTCTCTTATATCTGAACATTTCGCTGCTGTTTGTTATAAGGATGCTGGCATCGTTCGATGGCGGTGTAATGGTCAGCATAGTTGCCTTCCAAGCAGTTGATCCATGTTGGATTCCCGGCCATCGCACTCTTGGCTTTTTTCTGCTCTTATATCTGAACACTTCGCTACTGTTTGTTGTAAGGCGGCTGGCATCGTGCGATGGTGGTGTAATGGTCGTCATAGATACATTCCAAGCAGTTGATCCGGGTTCGATTCCCGGCCATCTTACACTTGTTTATTTATTCCCTTATATGGGTATAATTCGCTGCTCTTGTTTGTAACAAAGCCATCATCGTGCGATGGTTGTGTAATGGTCAGCATAGTTGCCTTCCAAGCAGTTGATCCGGGTTCGATTCCCGGCCATCGCACTTGCTTGATTTATTCACTTATATGTGTATAATTTGCTACTCGTAGTTTGTAACAAAGCCATCATGCTGCAAGGGTGGTGTAATGGTCAGCATTGTTGCCTTCCAAGCAGTTGATCCGTGTTCGATTCCCGGCCATCGCACTCTTGTTTTTTTATTATCTTATATCTGAACATTTCGCTACTGTTTGTTGTAAGGGTACTGCCATCGTGCGATGGTGGTGTAATGGTCAGCATAGTTGCCTTCCAAGCAGTTGTTCCGGGTTCGATTTCAGGGCATCGCGCTCTTTTTTTTTTTATTCTCTTATATCTGAACATTTCGCTACTGTTTGTTGTAAGGATGCTGGCATCGTGCGATGGTGGTGTAATGGTCAGCATAGTTGCCTTCCAAGCAGTTCATCCAGGTTCGATTCTCGGCCATCGCACTCTTGGCCTTTTTCTTCTCTTATATCTGAGCATTTCGCTACTGTTTGTTGTAAGGAGGCTGGCATCCTGCGATGGTGGTGTAATGTTCAGCATAGTTGCCTTCCAAGCAGTTGATCCGGGTTCGATTCCCGGCCATCTCACACTTGTTTATTTATTTCCTTAACTGTGTATAATTCGCTGCTCTTGGTTGTAACAAATACATCATCCTGCGATGGTGGTGCAATGGTCAGCATAGTTGCCTTTCAAGCAGTTGTTCGGGTTCGATTCCCGGCCATCGCACTCTTGTTTTTTTTTTTTAATTCTCTTATATCTGAACATTTCGCTACTGTTTCTTGTAAGGATGCTGGCATCGTGCGATGGTGGTGTAATGGTCAGCATAGTTGCCTTCCAAGCAGTTGATCCGGTTTCGATTCCCGGGCTTCGCAATCTTCTTTTTTTTTTTTTTTTTTATTCTCTTATATCTGAACATTTCGCTACTGTTTTTTCTAAGGATGCTGGCATCGTGCGATGGTGTTGTAATGGTCAGCATAGTTGCCTTCCAAGCAGTTAAAACTGGTTCTATTCCCGGCCATGGCACATGCTTTTTTTTTATTCCCTTATATGGGTATAATTTGCTACTCATTGTTTGTAGCAAAGCCATCATGCTGCAAGGGTGGTGCAATGGTCAGCATAGTTGCCTTCCAAACAGTTGATCCGGGTTCGATTCCCGGCCATCGCACACTTGTTTTTTTTATTCTCCTATATCTTCACATTTCGCTACTGTTTGTTGTAAGGATGCTGCCATCGTGCGATGGTGGTGTAATGGTCAGCAAAGTTGCCTTCCAAACAGTTGATCCGGGTTCGATTCCCGGCCATCGCACACTTGTTTTTTTTATTCTCCTATATCTTCACATTTCGCTACTGTTTGTTGTAAGGATGTTGCCATCGTGCGATGGTGGTGCAATGGTCAGCATAGTTGCCTTCCAAACAGTTGATCCGGGTTCGATTCCCGGCCATCGCACACTTGTTTTTTTTTTATTCTCCTATATCTTCACATTTCGCTACTGTTTGTTGTAAGGATGCTGCCATCGTGCGATGGTGGTGTAATGGTCAGCAAAGTTGCCTTCCAAGCAGTTGATCCGGGTTCGATTCCCGGCCATCGCACACTTGTTTTTTTTTTTATTCTCTTATATCTGAACATTTCGCTACTGTTTGTTGCAAGGATGCTGGCATCTTGCGATGGTGGTGTAATGGTCAGCATAGTTGCCTTCCAAGCAGTTGATCCGGGTTCGATTCCCGGCCATCGCACTCTTGTTTTTTTTTTATTCTCTTATATCTGAAAATCGCTACTGTTTGTTGTCAGGATGCTGGCATCTTGCGATGGTTGTGTAATGGTCAGCATAGATGCATTCCACGCAGTTGATCCAGGTTTCGATACCCGGCCATCACACTCTTGCTTAATTTTGTTCTCTTATATCTGAACACTTCGCTACTCTTTGTTGTAAGGAAGATGGCATTGTACGATGGTGATGTAATGGTCAGCAGAGTTGCCTTCCAAGCAGTTGATTCGGGTTCTATTCCCGGCCATGGCACTTGCTTTTTTTTATTCCCTTATTTGGGTATAATTTGCTACTCGTGGTTTGTAACAAAGCCATCATGCTGCAAGGGTGGTGTAGTGGTCAGCATAGTTGCCTTCCAAGCAGTTGAGTCGGTTCGATTCCTGTCCATCGCACTCTTGTTTTTTTATTCTCTTATATCTGAATATTTCGCTACTGTTTGTTGTAAGGATGCTGGCATCGTGCGATGGTGGGGTAATGGTCAGCATAGATGCATTCCAAGCAGTTGATCCGGGTTCGATTCCCGGCCATCTCACAGTTGTTTATTTATTCCCTTATATGTGTATAATTCGCTACTCTTGGTTGTAACAAAGACATCATCCTGCGATGGTGGTGTAATGGTCAGCATAGTTGCCTTCCAAGCAGATGATCTGGGTTCGATTCCCGGCCATCGCACTCTTATTTTTATATTTTCTTATATCTGAACATTTCGCTACTGTTTGTTGTAAGGATGCTGGCATCGTGCGATGGTGGTGTAATGGTCAGCATACTTGCCTTCCAAGCTGTTGATCCGGGTTCGATTACCGGCCTACGCTCTTTTGCTTTTTTTTTTAATTTTCTTATATCTGAACATCGCTACTGTTTTTTGTAAGCAAGCTGGCACCGCGCGATGGTGGTGTAATGGTCAGCATAGTTGCCTTCCAAGCAGTTGATCCGTGTTCGATTCCCGGCCATCGCACTGTTGTTTTTTTTTATTCTCTTATATCTCAACACTTCGCTACTGTTTGTTGTAAAGATGCACGCATCGTGCGATGGTGGTGTAATGGTCAGCATAGTTGCCTTCCAAGCAGTTGATCCGGGTTCAATTCTCGGCCATCGCACACTTGTTTTTTTTTTTAATTCTCTTATATCTGAACATCACTACTATTTGTTGTAAGCAAGTTGCCGTCGTGCGATGGTGGTGTAATGGTCAGCATAGTTGCTTTCCAAGTATTTGATCCATGTTCGATTCCCGACCATCGCACTCTTGGTTTTTTTGTTCTCTTATATCTGAACACTCCGCTACTGTTGGTTGTAAGGATGCTGGCATCGTGCGATTGTGGTGTAATGGTCAGCATAGATGGATTCCAGGCAGTTGATCCCGTTTCGATTCCCGGCCATTTCACACTTGTTTATTTATTTGCTTAAATGTGTATAATTCGCTGCTCTTGGTTGTAACAAAGCCATCATCGTGCGATGGTGGTGTAAAAGTCAGCATAGTTGCCTTCCAAGCAGTTAAAATGGTTTCTATTCCCGGCCATGGCACATGCTTTTCTTTATTCCCTTATATGGGTATAATTTGCTACTCGTGGTTTGTAGCAAAGCCACCATGCTGCAAGGGTGGTGTAATGGTCAGCATAGTTGCCTTCCAAACAGTTGATCCGGGTTCGATTCCCGGCCATCGCACACTTGTTTTTTTTATTCTCTTATATCTGAACATTTCGCTACTGTTTGTTGTAAGGATGCTGCCATCGTGCGATGGTGGTGTAATGGTCAGCATAGTTGCCTTCCAAGCCGTTAATCCGGGTTCGATTCCCGGCCATCGCACACTTGTTTTTTTTTTATTCTCTTATATCTGAACATTTCGCTACTGTTTGTTGTAAGGTTGCTGGCATCGTGCGATGGTGGTGTAATGGTCAGCATAGTTGCCTTCCAAGCAGTTGATCCGGGTTCGATTCCCGGCCATCGCACACTTGTTTTTTTTATTCTCTTATATCTGAACATTTCGCTACTGTTTGTTGTAAGGATGCTGGCATCGTGCGATGGTGGTGTAATGGTCAGCATAGTTGCCTTCCAAGCAGTTGATCCGGGTTCGATTTCCGGCCATCGCACTTTTTTTTTTTTTTTTTTAATTCTCTTATATCTGAAAATCGCTACTGTTTGTTGTCAGAATGCTGGCATCGTGCGATGGTGGTGTAATGGTCAGCATAGATGCATTCCACGCAGTTGTTCCGGGTTCGATTCCCGGCCATCCCACACTTGTTTATTTATTCCCTTATATGTGTATAATTCGCTACTCTTGGTTGTAACAAAGGCATCATCCTGCGATGGTGGTGTAATGGTCAGCATAGTTGCCTTCCAAGCAGTTGATCCATGTTCGATTCCCGGCCATCGCAATCTTGTTTTTTTTTATTCTCTTATATCTGAACATTTCGCTGCTGTTTGTTATAAGGATGCTGGCATCGTTCGATGGCGGTGTAATGGTCAGCATAGTTGCCTTCCAAGCAGTTGATCCATGTTGGATTCCCGGCCATCGCACTCTTGGCTTTTTTCTGCTCTTATATCTGAACACTTCGCTACTGTTTGTTGTAAGGCGGCTGGCATCGTGCGATGGTGGTGTAATGGTCGTCATAGATACATTCCAAGCAGTTGATCCGGGTTCGATTCCCGGCCATCTTACACTTGTTTATTTATTCCCTTATATGGGTATAATTCGCTGCTCTTGTTTGTAACAAAGCCATCATCGTGCGATGGTTGTGTAATGGTCAGCATAGTTGCCTTCCAAGCAGTTGATCCGGGTTCGATTCCCGGCCATTGCACTTGCTTGATTTATTCACTTATATGGGTATAATTTGCTACTCGTAGTTTGTAACAAAACCATCATGCTGCAAGGGTGGTGTAATGGTCAGCATTGTTGCCTTCCAAGCAGTTGATCCGTGTTCGATTCCCGGCCATCGCACTCTTGTTTTTTTATTATCTTATATCTGAACATTTCGCTACTGTTTGTTGTAAGGGTACTGCCATCGTGCGATGGTGTAATGGTCAGCATAGTTGCCTTCCAAGCAGTTGTTCCGGGTTCGATTTCAGGGCATCGCGCTCTTTTTTTTTTATTCTCTTATATCTGAACATTTCGCTACTGTTTGTTGTAAGGATGCTGGCATCGTGCGATGGTGGTGTAATGGTCAGCATAGTTGCCTTCCAAGCAGTTCATCCAGGTTGGATTCTCGGCCATCGCACTCTTGGCTTTTTTCTTCTCTTATATCTGAGCATTTCGCTACTGTTTGTTGTAAGGAGGCTGGCATCCTGCGATGGTGGTGTAATGGTCAGCATAGTTGCCTTCCAAGCAGTTGATCCGGGTTCGATTCCCGGCCATCTCACACTTGTTTATTTATTTCCTTAACTGTGTATAATTCGCTGCTCTTGGTTGTAACAAATACATCATCCTGCGATGGTGGTGCAATGGTCAGCATAGTTGCCTTCCAAGCAGTTGTCCGGGTTCGATTCCCGGCCATCGCACTCTTGTTTTTTTTTTTTAATTCTCTTATATCTGAATATTTCGCTACTGTTTCTTGTAAAAATGCTGGCATCGTGCGATGGTGGTGTAATGGTCAGCATAGTTGCCTTCCAAGCAGTTGATCTGGTTTCGATTCCCGGGCTTCACAATCTTCTTTTTTTTTTTTTTATTCTCTTATATCTGAACATTTCGCTACTGTTTTTTGTAAGGATGCTGGCATCGTGCGATGGTGTTGTAATGGTCAGCATAGTTGCCTTCCAAGCAGTTGATCTGGTTTCGATTCCCGGCCTTAGCAATATTTTTTTTTTATTATTCTCTTATATCTGAACATTTCGCTACTGTTTCTTGTAAGGATGCTGGCATCGTGCGATGGTGCTGTAATGGTCAGCATAGTTACCTTCCAAGCAGTTGATCTGGTTTCGATTCCCGGGCTTCGCAATCTTCTTTTTTTTTTTATTCTCTTATATCTGAACATTTCGCTACTGTTTTTTGTAAGGATGCTGGCATCCTGCGATGGTGGTGTAATGGTCAGCATAGTCGCCTTCCAAGCAGTTGATCTTGTTCGATTCACGGCCATCGCTTTCTTGTTTTTTTTTGTTTAATTCTCTTATATCTGAACATTTCGCTACTGTTTGTTGTAAGCAAGCTGGCATCGTGCGATGGTGGTGTAATGTTCAGCATAGTTGCCTTCCAAGCAGTTGATCTGGTTTCGATTCACGGCCATCGCATTCTTGTTTTTTTTGTTTAATTCTCTTATATCTGAACATTTCGCTACTGTTTGTTGTAAGCAAGCTGGCATCGTGCGATGGTGGTGTAATGTTCAGCATAGTTGCCTTCCAAGCAGTTGATCTGGTTTCGATTCCCGGGCTTCGCAATCTTCTTTTTTTTTTATTCTCTTATATCTGAACATTTCGCTACTGTTTTTTGTAAGGATGCTGGCATCCTGCGATGGTGGTGTAATGGTCAGCATAGTCGCCTTCCAAGCAGTTGATCTTGTTCGATTCACGGCCATCGCTTTCTTGTTTTTTTTTGTTTAATTCTCTTATATCTGAACATTTCGCTACTGTTTGTTGTAAGCAAGCTGGCATCGTGCGATGGTGTTGTAATGGTCAGCATAGTTGCCTTCCAAGCAGTTGATCTGGTTTCGATTCCCGGCCTTAGCAATATTTTTTTTTTTATTATTCTCTTATATCTGAACATTTCGCTACTGTTTCTTGTAAGGATGCTGGCATCGTGCGATGGTGCTGTAATGGTCAGCATAGTTACCTTCCAAGCAGTTGATCTGGTTTCGATTCCCGGGCTTCGCAATCTTCTTTTTTTTTTTATTCTCTTATATCTGAACATTTCGCTACTGTTTTTTTGTAAGGATGCTGGCATCCTGCGATGGTGGTGTAATGGTCAGCATAGTCGCCTTCCAAGCAGTTGATCTTGTTCGATTCACGGCCATCGCTTTCTTGTTTTTTTTTGTTTAATTCTCTTATATCTGAACATTTCGCTACTGTTTGTTGTAAGCAAGCTGGCATCGTGCGATGGTGGTGTAATGTTCAGCATAGTTGTCTTCCAAGCAGTTGATCCGGGTTCGATTCCCGGCCATCGCACTCTTGTTTTTTTTTTAATTCTCTTATATCTGAACATTTCGCTACTGTTTGTTGTAAGGATGCTGCCATCGTGCGATGGTGGTGTAATGGTCTGCATAGTTGCCTTCCAAGCAGTTGATCCGGGTTCGATTCCCGGCCATTGCACTCTTGTTTGTTTTTTCCCTTATATGTGTATAATTCGCTACTCTTGATTGTAACAAAGACATCATCCTGCGCTGGTGGTGTAATGGTCAGCATAGTTGTCTTCCAAGCAGTTGATCCGGGTTCCATTACCAGCCATCGCACTCTTGTTTTTTTTATTCTCTTATATCTGAACATTTCGTTACTGTTTCTTGTAAGAATGCTAGCATCGTGCGATGGTGGTGTAATGGTCAGCATAGTTGCCTTCCAAGCAGTTGATCCATGTTCGATTCCCGGCCATCGCAATCTTGTTTTTTTTTATTCTCTTATATCTGAACATTTCGCTGCTGTTTGTTATAAGGATGCTGGCATCGTTCGATGGCGGTGTAATGGTCAGCATAGTTGCCTTCCAAGCAGTTGATCCATGTTGGATTCCCGGCCATCGCACTCTTGGCTTTTTTCTGCTCTTATATCTGAACACTTCGCTACTGTTTGTTGTAAGGCGGCTGGCATCGTGCGATGGTGGTGTAATGGTCGTCATAGATACATTCTAAGCAGTTGATCCGGGTTCGATTCCCGGCCATCTTACACTTGTTTATTTATTCCCTTATATGGGTATAATTCGCTGCTCTTGTTTGTAACAAAGCCATCATCGTGCGATGGTTGTGTAATGGTCAGCATAGTTGCCTTCCAAGCAGTTGATCCGGGTTCGATTCCCGGCCATCGCACTTGCTTGATTTATTCACTTATATGGGTATAATTTGCTACTCGTAGTTTGTAACAAAGCCATCATGCTGCAAGGGTGGTGTAATGGTCAGCATTGTTGCCTTCCAAGCAGTTGATCCGTGTTCGATTCCCGGCCATCGCACTCTTGTTTTTTTATTATCTTATATCTGAACATTTCGCTACTGTTTGTTGTAAGGGTACTGCCATCGTGCGATGGTGGTTTAATGGTCAGCATAGTTGCCTTCCAAGCAGTTGTTCCGGGTTCGATTTCAGGGCATCGCGCTCTTTTTTTTTTATTCTCTTATATCTGAACATTTCGCTACTGTTTGTTGTAAGGATGCTGGCATCGTGCGATGGTGGTGTAATGGTCAGCATAGTTGCCTTCCAAGCAGTTCATCCAGGTTCGATTCTCGGCCATCGCACTCTTGGCTTTTTTCTTCTCTTATATCTGAGCATTTCGCTACTGTTTGTTGTAAGGAGGCTGGCATCCTGCGATGGTGGTATAATGGTCAGCATAGTTGCCTTCCAAGCAGTTGATCCGGGTTCGATTCCCGGCCATCTCACACTTGTTTATTTATTTCCTTAACTGTGTATAATTCGCTGCTCTTGGTTGTAACAAATACATCATCCTGCGATGGTGGTGCAATGGTCAGCATAGTTGCCTTCCAAGCAGTTGTCCGGGTTCGATTCCCGGCCATCGCACTCTTGTTTTTTTTTTAATTCTCTTATATCTGAACATTTCGCTACTGTTTCTTGTAAGGATGCTGGCATCGTGCGATGGTGGTGTAATGGTCAGCATAGTTGCCTTCCAAGCAGTTGATCTGGTTTCGATTCCCGGGCTTCGCAATCTTCTTTTTTTTTTTTTATTCTCTTATATCTGAACATTTCGCTACTGTTTTTTGTAAGGATGCTGGCATCGTGCGATGGTGTTGTAATGGTCAGCATAGTTGCCTTCCAAGCAGTTGATACGGGTTCTATTCCCGGCCATCGCATCCTTGTTTTCTTTTTATTCTCTTATATCTGAACATTTCGCTACTGTTTGTTGTAAGGTTGCTGGCATCGTGGGATGGTGGTGTAATGGTCAGCATAGTTGCCTTCCAAGCAGTTGATCCGGGTTCGATTCCCGGCCATCGCACACTTGTTTTTTTTATTCTCTTATATCTGAACATTTCGCTACTGTTTGTTGTAAGGATGCTGGCATCGTGCGATGGTGGTGTAATGGTCAGCATAGTTGCCTTCCAAGCAGTTGATCCGGGTTCGATTTCCGGCCATCGCACTTTTTTTTTTTTTTTAATTCTCTTATATCTGAAAATCGCTACTGTTTGTTGTCAGAATGCTGGCATCGTGCGATGGTGGTGTAATAGTCAGCATAGATGCATTCCACGCAGTTGTTCCGGGTTCGATTCCCGGCCATCCCACACTTGTTTATTTATTCCCTTATATGTGTATAATTCGCTACTCTTGGTTGTAACAAAGGCATCATCCTGCGATGGTGGTGTAATGGTCAGCATAGTTGCCTTCCAAGCAGTTGATCCATGTTCGATTCCCGGCCATCGCAATCTTGTTTTTTTTTATTCTCTTATATCTGAACATTTCGCTGCTGTTTGTTATAAGGATGCTGGCATCGTTCGATGGCGGTGTAATGGTCAGCATAGTTGCCTTCCAAGCAGTTGATCCATGTTGGATTCCCGGCCATCGCACTCTTGGCTTTTTTCTGCTCTTATATCTGAACACTTCGCTACTGTTTGTTGTAAGGCGGCTGGCATCGTGCGATGGTGGTGTAATGGTCGTCATAGATACATTCCAAGCAGTTGATCCGGGTTCGATTCCCGGCCATCTTACACTTGTTTATTTATTCCCTTATATGGGTATAATTCGCTGCTCTTGTTTGTAACAAAGCCATCATCGTGCGATGGTTGTGTAATGGTCAGCATAGTTGCCTTCCAAGCAGTTGATCCGGGTTCGATTCCCGGCCATCGCACTTGCTTGATTTATTCACTTATATGTGTATAATTTGCTACTCGTAGTTTGTAACAAAGCCATCATGCTGCAAGGGTGGTGTAATGGTCAGCATTGTTGCCTTCCAAGCAGTTGATCCGTGTTCGATTCCCGGCCATCGCACTCTTGTTTTTTTATTATCTTATATCTGAACATTTCGCTACTGTTTGTTGTAAGGGTACTGCCATCGTGCGATGGTGGTGTAATGGTCAGCATAGTTGCCTTCCAAGCAGTTGTTCCGGGTTCGATTTCAGGGCATCGCGCTCTTTTTTTTTTTATTCTCTTATATCTGAACATTTCGCTACTGTTTGTTGTAAGGATGCTGGCATCGTGCGATGGTGGTGTAATGGTCAGCATAGTTGCCTTCCAAGCAGTTCATCCAGGTTCGATTCTCGGCCATCGCACTCTTGGCCTTTTTCTTCTCTTATATCTGAGCATTTCGCTACTGTTTGTTGTAAGGAGGCTGGCATCCTGCGATGGTGGTGTAATGTTCAGCATAGTTGCCTTCCAAGCAGTTGATCCGGGTTCGATTCCCGGCCATCTCACACTTGTTTATTTATTTCCTTAACTGTGTATAATTCGCTGCTCTTGGTTGTAACAAATACATCATCCTGCGATGGTGGTGCAATGGTCAGCATAGTTGCCTTTCAAGCAGTTGTTCGGGTTCGATTCCCGGCCATCGCACTCTTGTTTTTTTTTTTTAATTCTCTTATATCTGAACATTTCGCTACTGTTTCTTGTAAGGATGCTGGCATCGTGCGATGGTGGTGTAATGGTCAGCATAGTTGCCTTCCAAGCAGTTGATCCGGTTTCGATTCCCGGGCTTCGCAATCTTCTTTTTTTTTTTTTTTTTTATTCTCTTATATCTGAACATTTCGCTACTGTTTTTTCTAAGGATGCTGGCATCGTGCGATGGTGTTGTAATGGTCAGCATAGTTGCCTTCCAAGCAGTTAAAACTGGTTCTATTCCCGGCCATGGCACATGCTTTTTTTTTATTCCCTTATATGGGTATAATTTGCTACTCATTGTTTGTAGCAAAGCCATCATGCTGCAAGGGTGGTGCAATGGTCAGCATAGTTGCCTTCCAAACAGTTGATCCGGGTTCGATTCCCGGCCATCGCACACTTGTTTTTTTTATTCTCCTATATCTTCACATTTCGCTACTGTTTGTTGTAAGGATGCTGCCATCGTGCGATGGTGGTGTAATGGTCAGCAAAGTTGCCTTCCAAACAGTTGATCCGGGTTCGATTCCCGGCCATCGCACACTTGTTTTTTTTATTCTCCTATATCTTCACATTTCGCTACTGTTTGTTGTAAGGATGTTGCCATCGTGCGATGGTGGTGCAATGGTCAGCATAGTTGCCTTCCAAACAGTTGATCCGGGTTCGATTCCCGGCCATCGCACACTTGTTTTTTTTTATTCTCCTATATCTTCACATTTCGCTACTGTTTGTTGTAAGGATGCTGCCATCGTGCGATGGTGGTGTAATGGTCAGCAAAGTTGCCTTCCAAGCAGTTGATCCGGGTTCGATTCCCGGCCATCGCACACTTGTTTTTTTTTTTATTCTCTTATATCTGAACATTTCGCTACTGTTTGTTGCAAGGATGCTGGCATCTTGCGATGGTGGTGTAATGGTCAGCATAGTTGCCTTCCAAGCAGTTGATCCGGGTTCGATTCCCGGCCATCGCACTCTTGTTTTTTTTTTATTCTCTTATATCTGAAAATCGCTACTGTTTGTTGTCAGGATGCTGGCATCTTGCGATGGTTGTGTAATGGTCAGCATAGATGCATTCCACGCAGTTGATCCAGGTTTCGATACCCGGCCATCACACTCTTGCTTAATTTTGTTCTCTTATATCTGAACACTTCGCTACTCTTTGTTGTAAGGAAGATGGCATTGTACGATGGTGATGTAATGGTCAGCAGAGTTGCCTTCCAAGCAGTTGATTCGGGTTCTATTCCCGGCCATGGCACTTGCTTTTTTTTATTCCCTTATTTGGGTATAATTTGCTACTCGTGGTTTGTAACAAAGCCATCATGCTGCAAGGGTGGTGTAGTGGTCAGCATAGTTGCCTTCCAAGCAGTTGAGTCGGTTCGATTCCTGTCCATCGCACTCTTGTTTTTTTATTCTCTTATATCTGAATATTTCGCTACTGTTTGTTGTAAGGATGCTGGCATCGTGCGATGGTGGGGTAATGGTCAGCATAGATGCATTCCAAGCAGTTGATCCGGGTTCGATTCCCGGCCATCTCACAGTTGTTTATTTATTCCCTTATATGTGTATAATTCGCTACTCTTGGTTGTAACAAAGACATCATCCTGCGATGGTGGTGTAATGGTCAGCATAGTTGCCTTCCAAGCAGATGATCTGGGTTCGATTCCCGGCCATCGCACTCTTATTTTTATATTTTCTTATATCTGAACATTTCGCTACTGTTTGTTGTAAGGATGCTGGCATCGTGCGATGGTGGTGTAATGGTCAGCATACTTGCCTTCCAAGCTGTTGATCCGGGTTCGATTACCGGCCTACGCTCTTTTGCTTTTTTTTTTAATTTTCTTATATCTGAACATCGCTACTGTTTTTTGTAAGCAAGCTGGCACCGCGCGATGGTGGTGTAATGGTCAGCATAGTTGCCTTCCAAGCAGTTGATCCGTGTTCGATTCCCGGCCATCGCACTGTTGTTTTTTTTTATTCTCTTATATCTCAACACTTCGCTACTGTTTGTTGTAAAGATGCACGCATCGTGCGATGGTGGTGTAATGGTCAGCATAGTTGCCTTCCAAGCAGTTGATCCGGGTTCAATTCTCGGCCATCGCACACTTGTTTTTTTTTTTTAATTCTCTTATATCTGAACATCACTACTATTTGTTGTAAGCAAGTTGCCGTCGTGCGATGGTGGTGTAATGGTCAGCATAGTTGCTTTCCAAGTATTTGATCCATGTTCGATTCCCGACCATCGCACTCTTGGTTTTTTTGTTCTCTTATATCTGAACACTCCGCTACTGTTGGTTGTAAGGATGCTGGCATCGTGCGATTGTGGTGTAATGGTCAGCATAGATGGATTCCAGGCAGTTGATCCCGTTTCGATTCCCGGCCATTTCACACTTGTTTATTTATTTGCTTAAATGTGTATAATTCGCTGCTCTTGGTTGTAACAAAGCCATCATCGTGCGATGGTGGTGTAAAAGTCAGCATAGTTGCCTTCCAAGCAGTTAAAATGGTTTCTATTCCCGGCCATGGCACATGCTTTTCTTTATTCCCTTATATGGGTATAATTTGCTACTCGTGGTTTGTAGCAAAGCCACCATGCTGCAAGGGTGGTGTAATGGTCAGCATAGTTGCCTTCCAAACAGTTGATCCGGGTTCGATTCCCGGCCATCGCACACTTGTTTTTTTTATTCTCTTATATCTGAACATTTCGCTACTGTTTGTTGTAAGGATGCTGCCATCGTGCGATGGTGGTGTAATGGTCAGCATAGTTGCCTTCCAAGCCGTTAATCCGGGTTCGATTCCCGGCCATCGCACACTTGTTTTTTTTTTATTCTCTTATATCTGAACATTTCGCTACTGTTTGTTGTAAGGTTGCTGGCATCGTGCGATGGTGGTGTAATGGTCAGCATAGTTGCCTTCCAAGCAGTTGATCCGGGTTCGATTCCCGGCCATCGCACACTTGTTTTTTTTATTCTCTTATATCTGAACATTTCGCTACTGTTTGTTGTAAGGATGCTGGCATCGTGCGATGGTGGTGTAATGGTCAGCATAGTTGCCTTCCAAGCAGTTGATCCGGGTTCGATTTCCGGCCATCGCACTTTTTTTTTTTTTTTTTTAATTCTCTTATATCTGAAAATCGCTACTGTTTGTTGTCAGAATGCTGGCATCGTGCGATGGTGGTGTAATGGTCAGCATAGATGCATTCCACGCAGTTGTTCCGGGTTCGATTCCCGGCCATCCCACACTTGTTTATTTATTCCCTTATATGTGTATAATTCGCTACTCTTGGTTGTAACAAAGGCATCATCCTGCGATGGTGGTGTAATGGTCAGCATAGTTGCCTTCCAAGCAGTTGATCCATGTTCGATTCCCGGCCATCGCAATCTTGTTTTTTTTTATTCTCTTATATCTGAACATTTCGCTGCTGTTTGTTATAAGGATGCTGGCATCGTTCGATGGCGGTGTAATGGTCAGCATAGTTGCCTTCCAAGCAGTTGATCCATGTTGGATTCCCGGCCATCGCACTCTTGGCTTTTTTCTGCTCTTATATCTGAACACTTCGCTACTGTTTGTTGTAAGGCGGCTGGCATCGTGCGATGGTGGTGTAATGGTCGTCATAGATACATTCCAAGCAGTTGATCCGGGTTCGATTCCCGGCCATCTTACACTTGTTTATTTATTCCCTTATATGGGTATAATTCGCTGCTCTTGTTTGTAACAAAGCCATCATCGTGCGATGGTTGTGTAATGGTCAGCATAGTTGCCTTCCAAGCAGTTGATCCGGGTTCGATTCCCGGCCATTGCACTTGCTTGATTTATTCACTTATATGGGTATAATTTGCTACTCGTAGTTTGTAACAAAACCATCATGCTGCAAGGGTGGTGTAATGGTCAGCATTGTTGCCTTCCAAGCAGTTGATCCGTGTTCGATTCCCGGCCATCGCACTCTTGTTTTTTTATTATCTTATATCTGAACATTTCGCTACTGTTTGTTGTAAGGGTACTGCCATCGTGCGATGGTGTAATGGTCAGCATAGTTGCCTTCCAAGCAGTTGTTCCGGGTTCGATTTCAGGGCATCGCGCTCTTTTTTTTTTATTCTCTTATATCTGAACATTTCGCTACTGTTTGTTGTAAGGATGCTGGCATCGTGCGATGGTGGTGTAATGGTCAGCATAGTTGCCTTCCAAGCAGTTCATCCAGGTTGGATTCTCGGCCATCGCACTCTTGGCTTTTTTCTTCTCTTATATCTGAGCATTTCGCTACTGTTTGTTGTAAGGAGGCTGGCATCCTGCGATGGTGGTGTAATGGTCAGCATAGTTGCCTTCCAAGCAGTTGATCCGGGTTCGATTCCCGGCCATCTCACACTTGTTTATTTATTTCCTTAACTGTGTATAATTCGCTGCTCTTGGTTGTAACAAATACATCATCCTGCGATGGTGGTGCAATGGTCAGCATAGTTGCCTTCCAAGCAGTTGTCCGGGTTCGATTCCCGGCCATCGCACTCTTGTTTTTTTTTTTTAATTCTCTTATATCTGAATATTTCGCTACTGTTTCTTGTAAAAATGCTGGCATCGTGCGATGGTGGTGTAATGGTCAGCATAGTTGCCTTCCAAGCAGTTGATCTGGTTTCGATTCCCGGGCTTCACAATCTTCTTTTTTTTTTTTTTATTCTCTTATATCTGAACATTTCGCTACTGTTTTTTGTAAGGATGCTGGCATCGTGCGATGGTGTTGTAATGGTCAGCATAGTTGCCTTCCAAGCAGTTGATCTGGTTTCGATTCCCGGCCTTAGCAATATTTTTTTTTTATTATTCTCTTATATCTGAACATTTCGCTACTGTTTCTTGTAAGGATGCTGGCATCGTGCGATGGTGCTGTAATGGTCAGCATAGTTACCTTCCAAGCAGTTGATCTGGTTTCGATTCCCGGGCTTCGCAATCTTCTTTTTTTTTTTATTCTCTTATATCTGAACATTTCGCTACTGTTTTTTGTAAGGATGCTGGCATCCTGCGATGGTGGTGTAATGGTCAGCATAGTCGCCTTCCAAGCAGTTGATCTTGTTCGATTC
This sequence comes from Mantis religiosa, assembly GCA_030765055.1. Classification (NCBI taxonomy): domain Eukaryota; kingdom Metazoa; phylum Arthropoda; class Insecta; order Mantodea; family Mantidae; genus Mantis; species Mantis religiosa. The sequence continues at coordinate 78,877,056 of CM060956.1, forward strand.
ACGGCCATCGCTTTCTTGTTTTTTTTTGTTTAATTCTCTTATATCTGAACATTTCGCTACTGTTTGTTGTAAGCAAGCTGGCATCGTGCGATGGTGGTGTAATGTTCAGCATAGTTGCCTTCCAAGCAGTTGATCTGGTTTCGATTCACGGCCATCGCATTCTTGTTTTTTTTGTTTAATTCTCTTATATCTGAACATTTCGCTACTGTTTGTTGTAAGCAAGCTGGCATCGTGCGATGGTGGTGTAATGTTCAGCATAGTTGCCTTCCAAGCAGTTGATCTGGTTTCGATTCCCGGGCTTCGCAATCTTCTTTTTTTTTTATTCTCTTATATCTGAACATTTCGCTACTGTTTTTTGTAAGGATGCTGGCATCCTGCGATGGTGGTGTAATGGTCAGCATAGTCGCCTTCCAAGCAGTTGATCTTGTTCGATTCACGGCCATCGCTTTCTTGTTTTTTTTTGTTTAATTCTCTTATATCTGAACATTTCGCTACTGTTTGTTGTAAGCAAGCTGGCATCGTGCGATGGTGTTGTAATGGTCAGCATAGTTGCCTTCCAAGCAGTTGATCTGGTTTCGATTCCCGGCCTTAGCAATATTTTTTTTTTTATTATTCTCTTATATCTGAACATTTCGCTACTGTTTCTTGTAAGGATGCTGGCATCGTGCGATGGTGCTGTAATGGTCAGCATAGTTACCTTCCAAGCAGTTGATCTGGTTTCGATTCCCGGGCTTCGCAATCTTCTTTTTTTTTTTATTCTCTTATATCTGAACATTTCGCTACTGTTTTTTTGTAAGGATGCTGGCATCCTGCGATGGTGGTGTAATGGTCAGCATAGTCGCCTTCCAAGCAGTTGATCTTGTTCGATTCACGGCCATCGCTTTCTTGTTTTTTTTTGTTTAATTCTCTTATATCTGAACATTTCGCTACTGTTTGTTGTAAGCAAGCTGGCATCGTGCGATGGTGGTGTAATGTTCAGCATAGTTGTCTTCCAAGCAGTTGATCCGGGTTCGATTCCCGGCCATCGCACTCTTGTTTTTTTTTTAATTCTCTTATATCTGAACATTTCGCTACTGTTTGTTGTAAGGATGCTGCCATCGTGCGATGGTGGTGTAATGGTCTGCATAGTTGCCTTCCAAGCAGTTGATCCGGGTTCGATTCCCGGCCATTGCACTCTTGTTTGTTTTTTCCCTTATATGTGTATAATTCGCTACTCTTGATTGTAACAAAGACATCATCCTGCGCTGGTGGTGTAATGGTCAGCATAGTTGTCTTCCAAGCAGTTGATCCGGGTTCCATTACCAGCCATCGCACTCTTGTTTTTTTTATTCTCTTATATCTGAACATTTCGTTACTGTTTCTTGTAAGAATGCTAGCATCGTGCGATGGTGTTGTAATGGTCAGCATAGTTGCCTTCCAAGCAGTTGATACGGGTTCTATTCCCGGCCATCGCATCCTTGTTTTCTTTTTATTCTCTTATATCTGAACATTTCGCTACTGTTTGTTGTAAGGATGCTGGCATCGTGGGATGGTGGTGTAATGGTCAGCATAGTTGCCTTCCAAGCAGTTGATCCGGGTTCGATTCCCGGCCATCGCAATCTTCCTTTTTTTGTTCTCTTATATCTGAACATTTCGCTACTGTTTGTTGTAAGGATGCTGGCATCGTGCGATGGTGGTGTAATTGTCAGCATTGTTGCCTTCCAAGTAGTTCATCTGGGTTCGATTCCCGGGCATCGTGCTTTTGTGTAGTTATTCCCTTAAATGTGTATAATTCGCTACTCTTGGTTGTAACAAAGCCATCATCGTGCGATCGTGGTGTAATGGTCAGCATAGTTGCCTTTCAAGCAGTTGTTCCGGGTTCGATTCTCGGCCATCGCACTTTTGTTTATTTTTTCCCTTATATGTGTATAATTCGCTACGTTTGTTTGTAACAATGCCATCATCGTGCGATGGTGGTGAAATGGTCAGCATAGTTGCCTTCAAAGCAGTAGATCCGGATTCGATTCCCTGTCGTCGCACTTTTGTTTTTTTATTCCCTCTTATGGGTATAATGCGCTACTCTTGGTTGTAATAAAGCCATCATCCTGCGATGGTGGTGTATTGGTCAGCATAGTTGCCTTCGAAGCAGTTGATCTGGGTTCGATTCCCAGATACCTTATTATCACGCATGCGCAGTCTATCTGCCTTAATGCAGATGTAAGTGCATGCAAACAGCGGCTGTACTTACTAAATCTCAGGCAGTCTCATTCCCCCGCCGCACCCTACAAAATGTACCCAATCTCCGCCTGGCTAGAGAAGAAGTACAATAGTCCACGGAGGCTACATACCTCGGGTTAACCCTAGATTGGCGTCTGAGGTGGAAAATACACATCAGCACTGTAGCAAACAAAGTGTCCAGAAGGATGGCCATGCTATATCCTATGTATAATAGGGAATCAACAAGAAGCCTTCACAACAAATTGCTCATATACAAGCAGATACTCAGCTCTGCACTAACCTATGCTTGCACAGTCTGGGGAGTTGCAGCAAAATCTCATCTCCACAAACTGCAAGTCCTTCAAAACCGCTACCCTCGGATAGCAACAGCTTCCGATTGGTACATCCCTCCATCAGACTACATCCTTATCCTATCCCATGGTTTTATAACAAGCTCCCTTCTAGCTTCAACAGTCTAATCCGCTGTCTCGAAGAATACGACCTCGACCCCAGTGAAACCTACAAGCGCCCCAGTGTAGTGCTAGCACTACCATAGGCCCCTTGTAAACCATTGAGCTATTCATTACATTCCAATCTCTATCAACTAACTAAGCAACCATTATATTACCTATTCACCATCATCTACCCACCGTCATATCATTAAAACTCACCACCATGCCAGTAAGGGACAATGTCCCGAAATGGCAAAATGTCGAAGGCCCCTCCTCTGAGGAGGAGGTTCAGCCTTCAACGACATCACTGTGCTGTGTCAGCTTTATTTATAGAACCTTGTGCCTGTAATGTGATTTATAGATTATAGCAATTGAGTAGCGCAGGAGAGTAATTGAAATAATCCAACTAGCTTGAAGTTTCTACTGCTGGGGGAAATCCAACCTCGGTTAGTATAGTGTGACTTTGTGGGTTCGTGAAATGAAAAGTCCAGTTTCACCACTCAACAATGTGCTTTATTTCCACCGACTTACAGTTTAACACTTGCCAATTACACAGAATTACGTAATGCACACAATTACGATTCACCAGTCCGTCCGTTACAATTTCACTTGTCCTCGCGATTACATAAACTCCGATGCACATACCAGTTACGTACAGTCTTCCGTTGCACAATCCTTTCGTTCATTAACACGTCACTGACTAACACTGCCTTCTTACACCAAGAACTGTCCTCACTCACACACTAACCAACCAACTGACTCACTAAACCAAAACCAACTCAACTCACTAACTGACTAAACCAAAACCAACTCAACTCACTAACTAACTCCATCTGTCTGTCTGTAACTCTCTTTATATAGGAATATCGCCGGTTTCTCGTGTTTACAGGATTGTTCTAGTAACAGAAAGATCGAGAAACAGGTGTAGAGAAAACCGGCGACACAGTCATGTTTTTTCCCTGACCACAGTCTGTCACCACCACAAGACAAACGAGGAGGAGGTGTGGCTAACATAACCTCCCCTACCTTCCGCTGCCAGCTGCTTTACAGGGTGCTCCAGCGCCCGCGTTACAATAGATATCGTTAATATAGCGACCATCTTTAGCGTATTCACAAAAGAAAAATTGGCTGCTACCAGCTGTAGCGTATAATTAGCAACTGCCTCAGCTAAGTTGTAACTCTGCCACATGTTTAATGAGCTGAAAATAAGCCAAATTACGTAAAATGCAAATTAAAAATGAAAAGTTTTGACATTACACCAGTTAAATGAGAGTCCAAAGGCAGTTTAGAATTCAGCTTTGTTGTGGGTCTGCTCAATACAACCTGTCTGAACAATAGATGCAAACGAACAACAGTGAAAGCTTGCTAAAAACATATAGATAAGCGGTATTACGTCACCATTCCCTGTACCGTTCGGCAATACTGGAATGCAGCAGCTGAGTAGAGCTTACAGTAGAGCAGCAGCTTACAGTAGAGTCGAATCAATTCAAAAGGAAAACACCGTCGCCCGAATTCATACACTCACAAAGTAGAAAATGTATCTTAAAATGCGTTACAGTTTTGTAAACAAGAGAAATGCAAAGGACTAGTTATTCCGTTAAATTATGCTATAAAAAGGACAGCAACATCGGTGGGGAAAGGTGAACGAACTGTGCATAATAATACACTGAAATAAGCTCAAAATTCAAAGAGTACGAGAGAACAGTTTGCAACAGCGTGTATACATTGCCCATAGAATGGATCGAACTTGAGTTTGAGGAATGTGTTGTGCACAAAACTTATCTCGAAACTTATACGTTGGCGTAATATTTCCATCCAATGTTTTCCCGGAAACATTGAGTAATGGACACGCCCATCACTTGGCATGCTTGACATATGAAGCTACTCTCCAACAGCGCTAGATGGCAGCGCTCTTATCTTATAGCCCTGCCGGTAGATGGCAGCTTCCATAATCAGCATTAACGTGCTTGCCTTCTGCAGTTGACTTGTTAAGGAAATTGGCGGCATTTTGAATAACAAATACAAATGTAATGCAAGTACGACTGATTAGATACTTGCAAATACAACTATTCCACCTAAGAAAGTGATCCCATAGTTTAACAGAAACACATGTTTTGAGGAGGACCTGAACCCTAAAAACATTTCAGAAAAAAAAAGCTGTATGTGTGTGTGTGTGTGTGTGTGTGTGTGTGTGTGTGTGTGTGTGTGTGTGTGTGTGTGTGTGTGTGTGTGTGTGTGTGTGTGTGTGTGTGTGTGTGTGTGTGAAAAATATAATTTAAAAATAAATTGTGCTAAATGCAAACTTTAATATTTAAGCTATTCAAAAAATGCCATATAAAGCTTTTCAAGAAAATTCTTAACCCAAATTAGTCTTTGTATATGGGAAAGTTTTCAAAATTTTAGTTTTCTCAAAATATAATCGAATGATTTTGATTAGAATACCACATGATGAAACTCTTTTCATCAAAATAATATTTATATCTTGAGTGTTCAATATTTAGGCTATGAAATTCTCTGAAAACAGTGTTGCTGACTGAACTAACGAAGAAACAAAAGACAAATGCTAAATAAACATCTATTACAACACTGGAAATAAGTGTTTATACAAGTCCAAGTATACGTCACATGTTGCCACACCAGCACAAGATTTTCATACTTTTTTCCCTTATTGTAATTCTAGTTGGGAAATACTCAGTTCAATTGGTTCTGATAACATGGTTATTTCAGAAAAATTTTAGCTTTTCTTTTTTAAGCTATTTGTGAATATAAATACATCTGGTATATTAAACAATGGGTTAGCATAAAAGTTATGCTTTAATTCAATGTGTATAACTCTTAATTACAATGGTTTCCAATAGAGTAAGGGTTCCTTCAGGCAGTGCTGTGTGCCTATATTTTAAATTTGGAGAATTTATTTTGGGGCCATAAACCTACCAAACAGAAAATATATTTACTGGCAAGAATAAGGTGCAAGCAAGCAGGGAGGTTATGCAAGGTTGACATCAATTAACCTGCATTCTACTTGTTTTTACATATTTTATGGCGATTTCACAATTAACAGTATCACAAACTAAATATTGATATGCTTTACAGGTTAACAACAACCTCAAAGATGAATATGAAGAGAACAATAGTAATTTGTATTTCTGGTGCAAATTATAGTTTGCTAGTTCAGTATGGGAATTCTTGACCTGTGTGCCACTGTGTGTCAAGAGACCCTCACCCTTATCATTTGTTGTTTGAAAACACAAGGGATCTTCTAGCCAAGTGGCAGAATAGTGCTGTATACCTATATGTAGTCACCTATGGGAAACAATGTTGTAGCATATAAGGATGTTGCAGTATGTTGCATAACACAAAGTGCACTAATCATCAAAAGGATATAATTATAAACTGAAACTGAAATGAATGTAGGTTGCTGTTAACAAGGTTGAAATTATAGGCATAAAACCTTACCTTATCCCTGGTATACCACTTATGATAGCATTTGGGGATTCTTGTTCCTCTATCCCTTAAGGCCAGGTCTGAGGAACCGAATCTTTGGATTTAATAGAGAACCAGGATGAGTGATCAGTCTGGAATGCTTCACTATTTTGCATGTCATCCTTGCACTGGGGCCATGCTGATCTTCTCTGTATCATTCCAATTTTAGTATGTGTACTGCTGAAGTGAGTATCTATCTCAAAATAAATATAATGTTATAAATATATGTGGGAATGATCTAATTTATAAGCACATTTGTATCTAAGAATAAATTAGTTTGTGATAATATAAATAATTTTTCAAATAGCTAGCGACCCTGCAATTAACTTCTAAGTCACTGTTTTAGTAAACAAATTGCTTAGTTAAGATTTTGTGCAAAATGATACAAAAAAAAAAATCATGGATAGCCCCCTGGCTGCAATTAGTGAGCCAGTAACCTCAATTATGTAGCATTTTTGCAAAAGTCGACAGATGAGGAATTTCTGAAAATGAGTTGCATATTAAATCCATAGTATGTTTCTAGTCCTAACTTGACCTGTGAAATCAGGTTTAGCAAAACTCAAATAATGTCATAACTGAGGACAACATAAACTGTGCAAGTTTTTTCAAAGTGGCTGCCTAGTGAAAGCAAGCTCTTTTACATGCGTATAACTTAATTTGAAACACATACAAGCTCAATAAAGGTTTTGATTAAGAGTGTTTTGCTGTGTTGTGATGTTTGATTTATGCTGTTTTCAAAAGAGAGGCTCTTGCAATTTGAGGAGAGAATCTTAGTTTAATAGCCTACAATTCAAAGCCTACAATTTGCAAGTGTATGCTCATGTATTATTTTCCATCAACATGTATTCGCTGATGTGATATTCCTATCTGAAACCATTCAGGTGCAAAGCTGCAAATCTAAATGATCCCATTTATGTCTTTTCTTTCTTGGAGCCCAATACCGTAGCTTCTGACTAAGTTGTAGGTGAAAAATAGATACAGATGATGACTGTATTATGTTCCAAGAAATAACACCTGGTAGAAAATCATGAATTAAACAGAAAACTCCTTCTGCAGTTAAACATAAAAACAAGAGCATAAACAAACATTAAATACTCCCATGATCTAGTAGACATTTCATACGGCTCAAATGCCAATGGAGTTAAATAGCATAAAGTGGCAGAGTTAACTTATTGTCATGGTGACAGCGAATGCCTGGCATGGAAAAATTCCACTACCTTTGTTGTTTGCTGGGGCAAGAAGAAACAAATGAAACACTTCAGAAGTAAATCACAGTCCAAACAGTGGAATTTGCCAGGTGAACCAACTCCAAAGAAGGCCAAGTCAATTTTGTCAGGTAACAAGGTTACAGCGAGTGTTTTCTGGGATGCATAGCAAATTATTTTTATTGAATACTTGAAAAAGAGTAAAAGTTTCACCGGTGACTATTGCGCAAGCTTACTGCAACGTTTGTATGATGAGGCGAAAAGGAAAGACCCTCACTTGGCAAAGAGAAAATCATGTTTCTTCATGAAATACTCCGGCCCATCGTTCAGTCACTGCAATGGGAAAAATGTGCAAATTAAAGTTTGAATTGCTTAATCATCCATCCTATTTGCCAGATCTAGCATCCAGTGACCCTCATCTGTTTCCAAACCTCAAAAAATATCTTGGAGGATGAAGATTTCACAACAGCAAGGAGGTCATTGATGCGGTAAACAGTTATATTGAAGACCATGATAAATCGCACTAGAGAGATTCTCTAATTACATTAGAGAACCGATATGACAAATGAATTATGCTTTCTGTAGATTATGTTGAGAAATAAGAGAAAAGAAAATTTAATATTTTTTAATTTTGAGGCCCAGAAGTTATCAGCCGACCCTCGTAATATGTTTTTATGTTCCAATATTGTACCTAATCAATTTTTTAGTATTGATTCACATAGAAGAAATGACAATTGTTACTTTTCCTTTACAAATTACTGCACAATATGACTAATGATACTAATCTTTAGGCAAGAAATATGTTTTTATGTTCCAAACAT